>OVAN01014646.1:0-11887 GCA_900406275.1 Anastatica hierochuntica | reverse complement strand
TTCCTTTTTATGTCCAACGATAGCTCAGACCCGATGCTCACGCATCGCTCAAGGTTAGAGTCGTGAATGCAGAGTTGTTTGGTGAGGTTCCTTGGAGGACCTTGGATATTTTGCTGCATCTCCTTCTCCTCCTGGATTTATAATTGCTACAAGGTGGATTCCTTAACGATTTGGAAGCCTCCCAGGTAGCATACCCTAGATATTCTCTAGCTACCGTAGATCGTAGCTATCCCGTCAGATGCCGGGAATTGCATGCACTGGTGATAGGTGGAGGCTACCGCCCTCATTTTGTGAATCCAAGGCCTTCCCAAGATTGCGTGAAATGGAGATGGTCGGTCTATGACCATGAAATTAATCATTTTCATAACTCCGCAAGCTATGACTGGGAGTTTAATGGTTCCTAGCGAGGTAGTAGTCTCGCTAGAGAAACCGACGATATTTGCTTTTTTTCCTATAATCTCGTAGTCGTCTATCTTCATCCCTTTTAAGGCGTTATAGAAGATCAGATCGGCAGAGCTTCCGGTGTCGATCATTAGCTTAGGAACTTTGTATCCAACTACGTTAAGAGTGACGACTAGTGCGTCGTCATGGGGTTTGTCGAGATCGTGGGTCTCGCTCTCCTAGAAGGATATCTTGGTGTTAGGTTCCTGAGGTGAAGGCCTCGCCTTAGAAGTGGATTCAGCCTTTCGTAGGTGCCCTTTTATTGCATTCACGGAGTCTCTGCAGACTTCAGATCCTCCGAGAATATAGTCGATCCTTGGTTTTGGACGAAGCTGGCTTGGAGGCTTGCTTAGCAAGGCAGCTATCGTTCCTTCAGGAACAGGTTGTGGAGCCTCAAGCCTGAGGCTTTTCCCTTGGGGGAACTTCCCTAAGATCAAGTCGATCCTCTTCCTAGGCGCTGGTGGCGACGAATCGCTTTCCTTTTCAGGTGATCTGTTTCGCTTCAGCGACGTGTCCCTTGGACCCTTTTTCTGGAAGGGCAGAGGTTTCCTAAGGTTTACGTCCTTTATTTATCCGGCTGCGAACTTAGCTGCCAATTGTCGTTGGAGGTCCCAACATTCCTCGGTGGAATGGCCCTTCCGGTCATGATAAGCGCAAAACTTGCTTTCATCGTAGGCCTTGGTCCAAGGGGCCTTGCTTGTCATGACAACAGGTTTCTCCTGTTGCTCTTCCTCGACGGCATAAGAATGCTCCCCTTGGATCTGGTTACTATGTGGGTTACTTTTTCTTGGCGGGCCCCTTCCATCTTGGTGGTCACCCTTTGGAGGATTCTGCGACTTCTTATGGATTTTGTCCAGAGCGGCGGTCTCTTCCTCCAAAGTGATGAATCATGACGCTCTATGCAACACATCATTGATAGTAGGTGAAGGGTTAATAGTTAGCTCTGACCAAAACTCGGATCGGTACCAGAGACCTTTTCGCAGGGCTTCTATGGCTACCTAATCATTAGGGTTCGAGATTTTAGTTCTGATTGCTCGGAACTTGTCGATGTAGGCTCGGAGCGAATCGTTTACTCCTTGCATAATTTTCCACAAGTCAGCTTCAGAAGCTTGCTTCATGATATGGGTCGTGTATTGTTTTGTAAAAGTGTTCGACAACTGATCAAAGCTATCTATTGAATTAGGTTCGAGTCCCGAAAACCATTCGAGAGCTGTTCCAATCAGGTTTTCGGTGAAGGTTCTGCAGTAGCCTACCTCGCATTCGTCCTAAGTGAAGAGAACTTTGACAATTGCTAATCTAAAGGCTCTCAAATGAGCTTTAGGGTCGGAGGTCCCATCCTATTCGGGGATATGCAGCTTACTTGTACCTCTGATATAAGAATTGGTGATCCTGTCTGTGAACGGGGTACCTCTGGTTTCCTCAAGGATGCTCTCGATTTCAGGAGCTGAGCTGGTGACCCTATGAACCCGGACATTGAGCCTTTTGAGAGCTGCTTGACTTTTCTTCATATACCTTGGGATCGCCTCGGGTCCTTCCAAAGGGAGGACAGCTTAGTCATTACCAGGTATCGGGTTGGCTGGTTCCTGACGGAGCCAAGCCTGTTCATGGCCCAGGTGACTGGAGAGTTCGGTACCTCTCTGGCCCTTGGATCACCTGGTTGATGGTGTATCACTGCGAGGTTTGGGTCGGCCACAGCTGCTGCACCCGGTCGTCCCTGAGCTCCTTGATCAAGAGAGGTGTTTTGTACCAAATGGATCGACGATGCGGTCCTACCAATTGATGGTATCGTGGTGTCTCTTGTGGAACCGAAAGTAGGTGGCGGAGGAGGTAACTAAACGATTTTCCCAAGCGCTTGGTCATGGACCTGACGAGGTCCCGAGCTCGTGCTCGCGTCGTTTGTCCCCATTGCTATGGTAGGTGGTGGGTTAAATTCTGGGAGTATTCTCGTGACAGGCGTTTGGAAAGGAGGTCCTTGCCTGCCAGGTTTCGAATCCTCGGGAGAATATTCTAAAAGGCCAAGAGGAAAGGACGGGCCAGCAGCGAGATCTCTGAAGGTTACCCCCGAGGTTCGTCGTTGTAAAGGCTGCGGTGATAGAGCCTGAGGTCTCGCTGCCTCTTGGATTTGCTGTTTCCGTGAGGACAGCTGCTGGACCAGTCGTTCGTTCTCCTGGGTTCTATGCACCAACTAGAGCATCATCTGACGAATCTCGGAGAGCTCGTTTGACATTTGAACAGAAGCTGATGCCGAGGGTTGGGATCCATCAGAAACCTGTGCTTGGGGATCCCCGAGGACTAGGGGCCTCGAATTTTGGTCACTGGTGCGGCCGCGAGAGGCTATTAGAGTGCTCGAAGGATCGATTAGGGTTTCCGTAGAGGATTGGGGTCCTTCTCGGGGGTTAGATTGGGGAGGCTCTGCGGTGGGGTGATCTGAGCCTCCGCGATTCGGTGAGCTCGAGCTCGGATTAATCGATGAAGAGTCAGGTTTCACGAAACCTTGGTTGCTTGAGTCCATCTTAAGATCACGGAGTCAGGGATTCAATTGCTTCGTCCCCACAGACGACGCCAAAATGTGGATGCCGAATCCAATACTTAGAATTTATAGAAGATTGTGAGTAACGAAGGCTCTTTGGGAAGAATTCCGTTAGAATCAAAAGATGAACAATGAGGTTTCTGTATTGATTCTTTAGAAGGTTTTACAATGATTCGATAATAACAAAAGAATAACGAGAAAGATGATTGATACTAAGAAAATGAAATGATTAGTTGTATTGTAATTCTCTCGGATCGGATGTCCATTTCTTCTCCATCTCCTCTTCTCTTCTATACTCATTAGGTCTCTTTCTTCTGTTCCGGGATACTCTGATATCTCCTCCCCCTTTCTTGGAGCTAACTCCACTTTTCCAGCCCTCTTTTTTTGACTTGGCCTTTCGCGGAAGCCTTGATCGGACATCAAGAGTCCAGCTTTCCTTCTTGTTGGGCTTCGAATGTAACCTTGATATATTGGCCCAACTCATCTTTCCGTCATCCGTATTAGGTTGCTAGTCATAGCAGATCGGATGCTGACTCGAACGAAACCTCTTTTGATCACCCAACCTTCATGGTATTTAAATGACTTTATTTTTTTTATAGGCCCACTAAGGCCCTTGATGGCTTATGGCGGGATCTGGTACCAACAGAGGTCTATATAGATGACATGCTCGTCAAATCTTCTAACGAAGATGATCATGTCAGCCACCTCAAAGAATGCTTTGATATCCTCAATAAGTATGATATGAAACTCAACCCTACCAAATGCACCTTCGGGGTACCATCCGGAGAATTCCTCGGGTACCTCGTAACCGAACGAGGAATCGAGGCTAACCCGAACCAAATAGCCACCTTCCTGGAAATGTCATCACCAATAACAACCAGGGAGGTGCAGAGGTTAACCGGACGAATCGCAGCCTTAAACTGATTCATTTCCCGATCAACTGATAAGTGTCTTCAATTCTACAAACTCCTGCGAAACAACAAGAAGTTTTGATGGGACGATGAATGCGAGGAAACCTTCAGACAGCTCAAGGCCTACCTTTCCGAACCTCTGATACTTTCCAAGCTTGTTGAAGGGGAACCTTTATACCTTTATATCGTTGTTTCCCTGGCAGCTGTCAGCTGAGTGCTGGTTAGGGAAGAACAGAAACCTATTTACTATACCAACAAAACTCTGATATACGCCGAAACACGATATTCGCCTATGGAGAAGATAGCTCTGGCAGTTTTTATGGCACCTAGGAAGCTCCGACCATATTTCCAGTCACACTCGATCATCGTTATGACGTCTCAGTTTTTACGCTCAATACTACACAGTCCCATCCAGTCTGGACGCCTCGCTAAATGGGTCATCGAGCTCAGCGAATACGATATAGAATATTAACCGCGAACTGCAGCTAAAACTCAGGTTCTAGCTGATTTTGTCATCGAGCTAGCCACTGAATATATCGACACCGACTCGATAGCCCCGAAGTGGACCCTCCATGTTGATGGAGCTTCCTCAAGGCAAGGCTTTGGGATCGGTCTAAGGGTGACCTCCTCAACGGGTGAAGTAATTGAGCAGTCTTATAGATTAGGCTTCAACGGTTCAAACAATGAAGCTGAATACGAAGCATTAATTGCAGGCCAAAAATTAACAATAGGAATCGAGATCCGAGAGCTAAATGCATATAGCGACTCTCAGCTAGTGGCTAGCCAATTTCATGGAGAGTACGAAACGTGGGACGAGAGAATGGGCATACCTCGAGGTTGTCCAAATCCTCACAAAACAGTTCGATAAATTCGAACTAACGAGCATCCCGCGTGGAGAAAACTCCTTCGTCGATGTTCTAGCAGCATTGGTCTCCACCTTGGACCCTCTCGTTAAAAGAATCATACCTGTTGAGGGTATAGATAAGCCGAGCATCGACATAGCTATAGAAGATGCGATTAAAGGAAACACGGAAGAACAAGAAGAGAGAGTTCAACCTCAGGAAATAGCTACCGCAGCTATCAGAGACGAGTCCCTCACTCAAGTTCTCACTACCTTTTTGTTCTCGAAAACTAAAACCCATAGTATCAAATGGCGAGCCTCCGGAGGCACGAATCATGTTCTGAGACCAAGTATTTACGCAACAGTTAACTCCGGAAATGAAATCCCTCCGGAGGCTAATCCATGCGATGCCTCTGGGGGCGCGACCAAAACCCCGGACTCCAATATCAATATAGAAGGTATTGCTGAGAACAGAGATTCTGGAGAGCCTGATTCCCATAATACCTCTGGGGGCACGATCCCGACTCAAGAAGAGTTAGGAAACAACCCAGAACCTGAAAAACGAACCGACGCAAAATCCTACCTTATCTCTCCACGACAAAGTACTTGGGAGATAGGATTCTCCCATGAAAACTCAAAGCTCTGAGTGCAAGGTATTGCGTAATCAAATCCAAACTCTATAAATTGAGCATCTCGGGACCGTACCTCAGGTGTGTCCACGACCTCGATGCCCTTAAGCTCATGGGAGAAGTGCATGAAGGCTCATGCGGAAACCACTCTGGTGGCCGAGCATTAGCTATCCAAATCAAAAGACAAGGCTATTTCTGGCCAACTATAATCGCAGACTATGAGACATACTTCGCCTAGTGCAACAAGTGCCAGAGACACGCATTGATAATTCACCAGTCAACTGAGAAACTATCCTCAGTATCGGCACCTTATCCTTTTATGAGATGGTCCATGGATGTCGTCGGACCACTCGTGCCTTCGGGCGGACAACAAAAGTTACGCTTTCTATTAGTCATAACCGACTACTTCACAAAGTGGATAGAAGCGGAAGCTCTCCAACAAGTCATGAAGGTTGAGGTAGAAACCTTCGTATGGAAAGATATCGTATGTCATCACGAAGTCCCATACAAAATCGTCACCGAAAATGGGTCTCAATTTATATATGGCAATTTCAGAACGTTTTGTGACACGTGGAACATATGTCTTACTACCTCTACTTCGAGGTACTCTCAAGGGAACGACCAAGCGGAGGCTGATAATAAATCGATATTAGCTAACCTTAAGAAACGCTTGGGTACCACAAAGAAATCTTGGGCTGATAAACTCCCTGAGGTTCTTTGGGCATGTTGAACCACCCCGCAAAGGGCAATCAAAGAGACCCCTTTTTCTTTAGCCTATGGGATGGAGGATGTCATGCCCGATGAAGTCTCAGTTGGAAGCCTCCGGTGAAGCTTATGCACCTCAAACCCGGAGGCTAACAACCAGTTACTCTTTGATAACCTCGACCTGAACGAGGAACGACGAGATCAAGCCTTCGCCCGCATCCAAAATTATCAGCAAGCAATGGCACGACACTACAACTCTAAGGTCAGGTCACGAAGGTTCGTGATCGGGGACCTCGTACTTCGAAAAGTATTTGATAACACGAAAGAGCGAGGTGCTGGAAAACTAGGAACCAACTAGGAGGGTCCGTACCGGATCACCCACGTGATACAACCTAGCGTCTATAAGCTCGTAAAGGTACGAACCGCGGGTACCTGAGATACGATCATGGAATGTCATAAATCTCAAGAAAGACTACCATTAGGTACCAAGAAAAATCGAATTGCATTAGGCTTGATCCGTTGACAGGGTACGTAGGCAGCTCCCCCAACGAGCGTAGCCCCCACCTCATCAAAGACCACATTTTCAGTGACTTAGGCACTAAGATGGACATATGATCCGGACATCGGACATTTGACCATCGGGACTTAGCACAACCAGACAATTCAATTCTGATTATCGAAACATATAATGTTTCCCTTAACGATCAATCAAATTCAGGTTCCTAGAAACCTAAAAACATTCTAAAGGTCTTAAAATCCTATCAATTAAACTCAGGTTCCTAGAAACCTAAAAACAAGCTAAAGGTCTTAAAATCCTATCAATCAAACTTAGGTTCCTAGAAATCTAAAAACAAGATAAAGGTCTTAAAATCCTATCAATCATATTCAGGTTCCTAGAAACCTAAAAATATTCTGAAGGTCTTAAAATCCTATCAATTTAACTCAGGTTCCTAGAAGCCTAAAAAACAAGCGAAAGGTCTTAAAGTCCTATCATCCATGTTCATGTTCCCAGAAACCTAAACACTAAAAAAAAGTGTTAAAACCTATCGACTGAACTTAGTTGCCTAGAAGCTAAAGTATTTGAGAGGCCTTGAAAGCCTGTCAATCCGAACAAGGTCTCTAGAAACCTTAAGAACCCAGAAATCATAAAAATTACCTTTTCAAATCCAAATACACAAGGACTTCGAATAATTGAGGAGCCTTAAAGCCCTAACGGTCAAACGTCAGACGCTTAGATATCTAAATTGCCAGAGCCTTCCAAGCTCTTTAGACATCTACCAAGCCTAAATCGTAAGAGGCCTTAGAAAGGCATGGATAAAAACTCCTGAACCACATAATTGTAACAGGAGCCCAAAAGGTAAACAAGCCATCTTGTAACCTAAGTCAACAGAGAAATCTCCTATTCAGGAAGCTAAATTATTCGACCTTAAAGCCCAAAAAAAACCCTCAGGCCATGTTTGGAGATATAGTCATAAAATAATATAAGTAACTTTAAACCGAAATACTTCATAAAATGAATTGATAAGCATTAAGAGGTTCAAGAGTTTAAAAGCCTCTCCAGGCTCTGAAGAAATTCAAAAAAAATGAAGGAAAGAGCCTCACACGGCCCAAAGTCTAAGAAAACACAAAAGGGACTTAACATTTTTTGAATAAGAAAAAGAGATTTTAGGCACCATGACCCTCCATTGCCTGAACCTCACCTCCATCAATAGCTTGCTCCCGATGCTCGCCGGCCGTGGACACCTCGTGGTTAGCTCTGTGCTCATAAGTCTGATCTGGCATAGTCGGGTCCAAAGTTGCAGTTTCCACGAGCCTTAAGCTTTCAGACAGCTGAGGAAGAGGAAGCTTTGAGACCGAAAAGTCAGAAACCAGAGAATTATCATAATTCTAACAACTAAAGGAAGTAAGGCTATTAGACGTTCGTGCTCCTCTTGAACACTTCTTATTTCTTCTGAGATGAGACCTGCCAGGAGCTCAACATTGGCCTGAACCTCCTGAGCATAGATCTGGGCATAAACCTCATCCTTCTTTTTCTGAAATTTCTCCTTAACAGATTCCAAAATCTTCTCATAAGCTCCGATCACTTCTTTCTTGCCAGCTCTCACAGCTCTCCTAACCTCCACATCTTTGTTTGTAACGAGATCCTTGTGAGCAAAAATGAGTTCATTAACTTGGGCATCAGCAGTCCTCTTTGCGCTTTCCAGACCTAAAATCCTATTATCTTTCACTTTAAGCTCCAAGGACAGATTAGCAATCTTTCCTTCACGAACCTCTAGCCGAGACATTAGCTCTCCAATCTGAGCCTGAAACTTCAAGGCATTAGACCTGGACCGGTCAAGCATGTCCTTGGTTTCCTGAAATGCAGCTTTCACATCCTCTACCTCCTGGATGTCTGGGAAGCCATCAAAAAGATTCTCATACCCCACCGTCGAACGATTAATAACATTGGCCAACTGAACATAAAAATCATTGATAAAGTAAATCACCAAAGGAAAGAGTTGAAAAGAAAGAAAGGAGCTAGAACATTACCTGGCCCAGGTGGTTAGACACCTCTAAGTAGCCTGCCTTGATCCTCAAATTGTTTATAGTAGGGAAAGGACATCAGGTTGCTTCATATGCTACATTAAGGTAGCAATTTCCCAGTTGTCATCCAACACAGAGCCTGGCCTAGAATGGGTAAAGCTCCAAGCTCCCTGGCCACCTCTGGAAGTAGAGGAGGAAGGCCTAGCTACCTTATCACCAGAATTGGAATGGACCCTTTGGCAGAAGGGTGGTCAGACTCCTGGCTTCCTCTAGAAACACGGGGGCTAGCGTCAGATCTCTGGGTAATGTTGTCTCCGATGATAGCAACCTCCTTTCCGCGGTGATCAGGTCTCGTTTGATCTCAAGTCTCAACCTCTGTTCCTTGAGCCATCAAGGTTCCGCGAACAGTGTAAATAGGGACCGCAACTTGTGGAGCCTTAGAAGAACCATCATCCAATATTTCCCTAATAGAAGCTCGGAAAGAACCAGCAGATGCCTTTTCATTAAAGCTGGCACGAGAGCGGGAGCCTCCAGAAGTCCTCGTTTAATGGGACCTGGCATCGATAGATCGAAAAGAAGGCTAGAGAAGCATGTTCCCAACAGTCTCAGAAGTGCTAATCTCCGTAGAAATATCAACCGGAGCCTCGTCTTTCGAAACTGGGCATTCAAAGAAGTCAGTTGCACATAAAAAGAATAAATATATATATATATATATAAAGATACAACGATGGATGAGTTAACTAAACGATTCTTACCCTCAAGATGGGTAACAAGGACTAGATCAGGGAACGAGATTCCGTACACTTCAGGAAACCTAGCCTTCTGGATCCTAAGTGAAGGGAAGGCTGACCAATTGGTAGAGCCCTGTTTGAGCCTTCTGACTAAGACTCTGGCAGTTTTAAGGTGATTTGGGGAGGGTTCGTAGTACTTGAAATAGGAAAAGGAACTTTTGAATATATAAACCTTGCATCGTAAAGGAAAAAAAATTTGAAAAGGACCCTAACCAAGCAAACGAGCCCAACAGGTACGCAGCGAGCGGCCCACTGGGACCATAGCTGGATCAACTTTGACAAAGAAATTTTTTTGTCTCCAGAACTCATCATTGACCGCGAAGGTAAAAATTCCACGACCAGGGCGAGCCGCGAGGTAGTAGATTCCCCCAACCCCCTTGGTCGGGTTACTCTCTTTAATAGTATAAAGATTAACTAAATCTTGGATCCTGAAAACAATTCCCTCTTCTCTAGACCTTAACGATTAGACCCAATACAACCCTAATTACGGATGGGAACAGTTGAGGAAGCGCTAAACCATAGCGGTGGAGGAGGTCTAATAGAAGATCAGGATGAGGGAATCAGAGGTGACATTTTCAGATGTAGTTTTCATGAACACAAAACCACCCCGAAGGTGCATGTTCAGGGGTTTCATCAGGGGACATAACCACCGCCAGTTCCTTCAGGGCACCGGCCTTAACTATCAAGTTACAGACCTGCTGGCGGGTTAGATTAGAGGGCTGATGAGGACCGAATATTACGCCTCTAGGTTCGGCGATAGTTAAAGCTCTTGCCACCATCTCTGTTTAGATGGCAACAACAGTATCCCTATCAATCATTGCCTTCTTGGTGCGTTTGGGCCGGGAACCTTCCTTTGGGGCTTTAGAGCTCCCAACGTCACTTCTGGTGCGTTCCATTCCAGAGGCAGATTAAGAAACCGGCTGGAGGATTTCGAAACTAAAAGAGCTTTTGGAAGAATGATCGAAAGAGCTAGAAAGGGTTGGGGAATCCTAAACTGTTTTCCTAAGAGGAATAGAGAGAAGAGCTTAAATTAAGAAGATGAGTATGGAAAAGGAGAATTACCTGAGAGAACGTGTCAAGGAGCGTGAAGGAGTTGTGATTAGCAGTTAATGGCTGCTTTATATTAGTTCAAATCAAGTGCAGAGTCCAAGAACGAACCTTTCCTCTTCTCACAAATCTCGGTCGTTTGATCTGTGATAATAAATCGTGGCAGGAGGATTCAAACAACCAAAATCTAAGAGACATAGATTCGCAGCTATCTAGTTAAAGAGCCAATGATTATGAAATCTGGCAGGATTCGCATCTACGTCTAGTGAACACGTTGATGTATTCATAATTTAACGCATATTTAGCATCATTTAGTATGTGTTTTAGTTGCATTTAGGTTGTATATAATGCATTTAGGTGATAAAATTCATAAAGTTTTTGAGTTAAGTCTAGTTTAGAATTTTCGTCTTTGCATTGCATTCTTTTGCATTTGTAGGTGCAACCTTTGGATGAGCAACTTGAGAGCTTGGGTTGATAGATTCTTGATGCTTAAATGGTGAAGAAAGAAAGAGAATCAAGAGCCAAGAGGAAGTGGAGAAGAGACTATAAGCAAATAATACGCCATTCTGACGGCAATTGAAAGAACAAGATGGCTGGCTACCTAAGGTCGACGGCTGGCAACATCCAGAAGAGAAGATGTTGTTTGCTGTCAAGGTTGCTGGCCATCGACCCCAGGTTGCTCCCATCAACCTGGGAGGTGGACGGCTGACAACCTTGGCCGAAAAATGCCCTTTTTAGGGCTTCCTCAGCCCCTCGTTTTAGTATAAATACATCCTCTTAGCCACTAAGAACATTTGTGCTACCTAAGGTTTTGTTTTTTGTGTGTTTTAGTGTGTTATTCATGTTTCAAATATTGATTTAAAGATTTGTAAACACTTTGTGCTTAAATCTCTCTAAATCATTCTTGTGTTTCTCCTCTCTTTAATCTATTGTTCTTCTTTGTTCTTCATCTCTTTTCTCCCTTTTTCAAAGATTCTTCCTTTCTCACAAAGTTAGGATTTTTATTGGATCTCTTGGTGTTTGTTTGTATTCAATCATCTCTTCTCATCTCTTCTCACCTTCTTCTCACTTCAAGCATATATTTTCAAGAAGCTTGTGACACTTCTTGGTTTTCCATGGGCCTTAGTGAGTAGAACACATTGGATCTTGGATTGGTAGATTAGGAAGTGATTTGGTGGTTAGATAATGATGTCAAAGGATAAAATGAACTTAGATCTCTATGGCTTAAGTGTTCTTAATGCTAGATCTAGGATAAAAACTTGATCTTGATATGTATGCATTTCACGCCCGAGAGGTGTTCGATGAAATGTCTAGTTGAACCTAAAGTATGTCAAACTTAGCTTAGCCAACAAGAGTTGATAGCTAGGGAGTTTGGTGAAAAAGTGGAATAATTCTTAATGATTTCTTGCTAAATGATGGCAACAAAGCGAGAGTGTGAGTGAAATATGTTAGCTTGCAAATATGACTTT
>OVAN01014645.1:0-11887 GCA_900406275.1 Anastatica hierochuntica | reverse complement strand
TTTGCTATTGTAGTGTTTTATTTTGTGGAACGAAAGTTGTTCAAATTATTATTAATACAATAATTTGTTTCGTTTCATTCTGAATGCGCATTATATAACATATACCATATTTAGTTTGTTCAGATTATCACCCAATTTTTTTTAATAAAAAATTAATTCTTATTTGTTACCAAATTTTTATTTATATATATATATAGAAATATATATATAAATATATATTTTGTGATATTGTTAATAAATTATTAACATTTTGAAGATAATTTATCCGCCCATTGCGCGGAAAACCATCTAGTCAATAAAAAAAGAGATGAGGAAACAAAATTTTCTCCTCCCCACCATAGTTCTCTCTTTGTCGCCTCTCTTCCCCGTCGTTGCGTCTCCTCCCCTCTGTCGCGTCTCCTAATCTACTTCGTCGCGTCTATCATCTTCTCTGTCGTGTTGTCCACCATGTTTCTTGATTAATCTTCTCTTTCGACTTTTTTATTAATGTGGTAAGATTTTCAATTTTTTCATTTTTTGGATAAAATCTTAGATTATTTATATGATAGATCTAAAAGTTTTTGGTAAAAAATATGAAAAACAAAGAATTTTATGAAAAACAAAATCATTGGAAGAGACCATTAGGATTGCTGAATTCGTAGCTTGAAAGTAGGAAAATTACAAAATTGACCTTCGTTAAGAGCTTACATATTTTTTTATAGTTAATACATATTTATTTAACCATTGTTCCAGATTGTTTTACCCGTTGTAACATATATGTTTTAATTGTTGTTAAAAATTAGTTTTTACTGTTGTTACATATTTTTTTCATTGTTGTTACATATTTATTTTAATTGTTTTTACATATTTGGATTCAGTGACCACAATTTATTTTACTGCTACTATATATTTTTTTCTTGTTACTATATATTTATTTTTTTAGTTGTTACAGATTTGTTGCATGTTTTTATTATTATTGTTAATTATGTTTATTGACTACAGATTTATTTTACAGTTCCTACTAATTTATTTTATTGTTATAAAAATTTATTATATCTACTACAGATATGTTGTGTTTAAAATAAATTTTTCATTTTTGGGTTTCGATATTGTTTCCTAGATTCGTGAGTTGAAGGTTAAAAACAAAATAGATTATTACAAAGTTGACCTTTATTAAGAATTGGTAGATCTTTTTGACAGTAGCAACAACTTGATTTTACTAGGTACTACAAATTTGTTGTAAAATTATTACTTGTTCGTTTTATTGTTGCCGAAAACTTATTTTACAATTATTATAGTGTTGTTACATGTTTGTTTTATTGTTGTCATAAACTTATTTTACAATTATTACAGATTTGTGTTTAATATTTAGTGTTGTTGCGGATTTGTCGTACAATTACTCCAATTTTTTTTTTACAATTACTACAGATTTATCTCATGATGATGAGCTCATGAAGGTTATCTATTTTCTTTAAAAAAAAATAACAAATTTGTATTCTTACTCGGAGAAATTTGTAAAATATTGGATCTTCACTATCTTGTAAATTTTGAACAAGTGATATAAAACTACTTTTTTTAATCTTATTGAGATATTGAAATGACATGAATCAACAAAAAAAAGATAACAGGACTATAGTTTAAAAAATTTAAAATTAATGTAAACTAAGTCTTTACTATCGTATTTTTCCGAAGATATCAATACTAATAAAATTAAAATAGAAAATTTTTACATGTAATATTAACAATTTTTGACCTTTATATTAATATTAACTTTTCACTTTATTATATCGTCTAACAACATAAGTATTCAATCTATTAACTAAGTAATTTAGTTAGTTAGTGAATGATTATTCTTTCAGTTTTTTAAACACTTCTAAAAACTTATTTAAAATTAAATTCACTAACTAACGTAAGATAGTTTTGACATGATTAAATATGTATAATATTCTTTTAAAACAAACCAGCAACTGAACTAGATCATTTGTTAGGTTGTGGATCAATGTGGTCTGACTGGGTTTAATAATACTTTTAAAAATAATATTATAATTGAGAAAAAATATATTATTTTTAAGTAATATTATAGTTTTTTTTCCAAAGTAACATTATAGTTGAGAAGAAATATATTATCTTAAAAGATAAATTTAAACACTTAAAATTATAATATTTTATAACTAAACAGTATATTTTTCCTAAAACTATAATATTTGACAAAATAAATTAAATTTTATGTTTAAGAGTTGAACCGGTACAAATCCGGTTCAACGGTTTGTCGATATCCGATTTTTTAACTGGTCTAACTTTATTTGGGTTTATTATTAACTCCACCCATTCGATCGAATCCGGACTGGTCCACTTTTAAAAACATTGCATATCACTCACAGAAAAAAACTTAATTATATATAAGCAAATCAAAATTATATAACTTTTAATATACATAACTGTTTTGTATTTATAAATTTATTTATATTAGTTCATAAAAAACCCGACAACGATAATACAAATGAATTGAATTTATAATTGTATCATTGTTTAACTCGTGACATAAATATATTGTAGGAGAAACTAATTTTCATTTTGACATCGACAATCCATATCATTAATATGTTTCAGTAATGAAAGTACTCTTTACTATAGTTTATTTATAACATAAACTCATATCATCTTTAAATCTTTTTTATATTAGTTTATACACACAAAAAAAGAACCCTGCCTTTTCAAAGCGCGGATCAAAACCTATTTACAATTATATTCAAGGTCAAAAATTGGTAATGATAACACTTTTTGAAATTCCTTTACCAATAAACAATATAGTAGAGACACTTAATTCATATTTTAAATCGAAAAGTATTTTTTATATCAAATTGGAAAGGCATTTTGATTTAGCGGACCAGTCTGCCAATAAAAAAAACTTTCTCACTTCTTAATCAAATTCACATACTGATCGGGAAAATCAATTCTGCCAACACCAACACCATTTTGTTTACTTGTTTTCTCAGAGAAGTTTCAATCTAATGTTCTTTTTGATTTCATTTGTTGCAACCTTTTATCGTTCTCGTTTTCATTTCCTCTATACCAAAACAATTTTGGTGCTCCTCCTAATGAGGAAATCTAACTAGACTTGAGAAGTGGTGAAGTCTGAAAGTAGAATTTTAAGTCTAGAAGACCTGAGATTTTTTTGACAGTAGCAACAACTTTATTTTACTAGATACTACAAATTTGTTGTATAGTTGTTACATATTTGTTTTATTGTTGTTGAAAACTTATTTTACAATTATTATAGTGTTGTTACATGTTTGTTTTATTGTTGTCGTAAACTTATTTTACAATTATTACAAATTTGTGTTTAATATTTAGTGTTGTTGCTTATTTGTCGTACCAAAAAAAGCTTGGCTGCTAAGTTAGTAAAGCTTGGCCTATGTATCGTTAAATAAGGTAAGGTAGATGGTATGGTTACACTTGCATGCGTGTAACCCCTCTATGTTACTACTACTTGTGGTTGTGGTTTAAAAAACTATGTCTCGAATGTATCTACAAAAAGATGGTCTCATATGTTCCTACGTTTCTATGTTTGCCTTTACGGCTTGTGTTTATGAAATAATAACAATGTATAAGTCTTTACTATCGTATTTTCCTGAAGATAATACTATTATATTCATGGTCAAGAGTTGGTAATAATAAAACCTTTTGAAATTCCTTCATCTATAAACAATAAAGTAAAGCCGACTTAATTCATATTTTTATATCCCAAAATATTTATTAAAGAAAATTACATAAATTCATTCTAAAAAGCATGTGTATTACTAGAATAACATTTGTTTACTAAATTAATTCTAATCTTTTGACAAATTACCATTAAACCCAAATTATAGTCATAATAACAAAAATGCCATTTTGATTTAATTTTCTCATATTAATTCAAATAATTAATTCCCTTTTTAAAAATGATTTAACTCATTTAGTAAATCCTAAAAATACAAAAACTAAAATCAATAAAAAAAATGAAGAAAGAAAATTTTCTCCTCCCCACCACAGTTCTCTCTCTGTCGCCTCTCCTTCCCGTCATTGCATCTCCTCCCCTCTGCCGCATCTCCCAATCTACTTCATCGCGTCTGTCATCTTCTTTGTCGTGTCGTCCGTCATGTTCATTGATTAATCTTCTCTTTTGATTTTTGTTCATTAATATCGTAAGATTTTCAATTTTTTCATTTTTGGATAAAATCTTAGATTATTTATATGATAAATCTAAAAGTTTTTGGTAAAAAGTATGAAAAACAAAGAATTTTATGGAAAAAAAAATCATTGGCGTAGGCCATTAGGATTGCTGAATTCGTAGCTTGAAGGTAGGAAAATTACAAAATTGACCTTAGTTAAGAGTTTACATATTTGTTTTATAGTTACTACATATTTATTTAACCATTATTCCATATTGTTTTACCCGTTGTAACATATATGTTTTAATTGTTGTTAAAAATTAGTTTTAATTTTTGTTACATATTTCTTTTCATAGTTGTTACAGATTTTTTTTAATTGTTGTTACATATTTGGATTCACTGAACATAAATTTATTTTATAGCTGCTATATATTTGTTTTCTTGTTACTATATATTTATTTTTGTTACAGATTTGTTGCATGTTTTTATTATTATTGTAAATTATGTTTAGCGATTACATATTTAATTTACAATTCCTACTAATTTGTTTTATTGTTATAAAAATTTGTTATATCTACTACTGTTGTGTTTAAAATAATTTTTTTTTGAGGTTTCGATATTGTTTTCTAGATTTGTGGTTGAAGGTTGAAAATAAAATAGATTATTACAAAGTTGACATTTATTACGAATTCTTAGATTTTTTACAGTAGCAACAACTTTATTTTACTAATTACTACATACTTGTTGTATAGTTGTTACATGTTTGTTTTATTGTTGCCGCAAACTTATTTTACAATTATTACAGTGTTGTTACATTTTTGTTTTGTTGTTGTCGCAAACTTATTTTACAATTATTATAGATTTGTGTTTAATATTTAGTGCTGTTGTGGATTTGTCGTACAATTACTCCAAATTTTTTTTTACAATTACTTTAGATTTATCTCATGATGATGAACTCATGAAGGTTATCTATTTTCTTAAAAAAAGAATAACAAATTTGTATTCTTACTCGGAGAAATTTGTATAATATTGGATCTTCACTATCTTGTAAATTTTGAACAAGTGATATAAAAACCACTTTGTTAATCTTGTTGAGGTATTGAAATGACATGGATCAACAAAAAAGATAATAAGATTATAGTTTAAAAAATTAAAAACTAATGCAAACTAAGTCTTTACTATCGTATTTTCTCGAATATATCAATACTAATAAAATTAAAATAGAAATACATCAAATTTTTTACATGTAATATTACCAATTTTTGACCTTTATATTAATATTAACTTTGCACTTTATTATATCGTCTAACAACTTGAGTATTCAATCTATTAATTCAGCTAATTAATTTAGTTAGTTACTGAATGGTTATCCTTTCAATTTTTTAAACACTTCTGAATTTTAAGATAAAGTAAAATCCATCTGCTGAAAGGTTTTAATTTGTTTTATATGATTTTAACTTAGTTAGCTACTAGATGTAAGACTTTATTCGCAATAAAAAAAAAAACTTTACGGAAATGTTTGAAAAAATTTGGAATAAATTGCAGAAACCGAAAATTGAATTAGCATACTGAAAATTCTCCACCTTGGCTGAATGGTTCATTCAAAATTTGGTTGTTGAGTTCGGTTTCGACACTGAACTCTGTCTTTTTATATTTCAAGATGAAATTGACCTGGTTTATCATGCTGGTCAACCCGATTTGTTTCATTTACCTATAAATATGTCGTTAGACCATGAAATCTTAAGGTTGGTTTTGTTCATAATCTTTTTTCCTCTTTTAGATTTAGAAACTTGTTTAAACTCAAATCTTTTTGGATCTGATTTTTATGAAATTTTCAAATATCTTTCTTAATCTTATAAAGTTTCTATCATTAAACAGACTTCATCTTATCTTTGTTTGCTTTGTTTGTTTCATTTTCATGCGTGAGTAGTCTTTTAAATGGATTGTGAATTAGGATAAATTAGAGATGTTAATGGTCAATATTTGATGTTTAGGGAATGTATTAACTGTTTATATGCTTAGTTTGTGTTACTATTAGGTTAGGCTTAATCAATCTTGTCTAAAACATATAGGACATTTCATCATCCAGAATGTGTTTGATGAAATGTATAGTCCAAAATTTATGCATGCTTAGTTTATTTGGCCTATGGAAATTGTTATATTTATGATTCTACTTATGCTTTATGATGCATAGATATATTTGGATATTCCATATATCTTATTATCTAGCTAATTATTTATCTTAGGTACTTATCTTAATTAGTTAAAATTATCTTTAAGGATTTATAATAATTTTTAGGGTTATTTGGTTTTCTTATAATTAGTCTATGAACTCGGTTGTATTCATCTTTTCAGAGATTTAATAAAAGATAGTTTTTTCTATTCCTTATGTTGAAGTGATTAAATTCATTAAACAAGAAGCACGTCCTGAGCGGAGATTTCATTGAATCCCTTGGTTGAACTGATATATCCTAACTGATTCTTTAGAATGCACTTGTTGAGTTGTTTATCACAGCTCGCGCTACATCACCTTGCGTTTGAAATGATTCAATATCTTGCCATTATTTGTAACTTCTTCCTTAGAACTTTTGGCACAAATTATCGTCCAAAAGATGTTAATAAAATATCTAGCTTAGTTTATATGCATACTTAATTGATCTTATCCAATGAAAGTCGATGCTAAATGAGTTAGTGACTTAAGCGAGACTTTCTTACAATGATTAATTTCATATTCTTCTTTGCATCGGAAGATTAGCATAGTTGGACGAGATTAGTAATTTAATTATTACCGTTGAACATGGATTAGTCTACCATTAGTATCTCATGTCAACGAATGGTATTTGAGCTCTTTTGATTGTTGTATGATCTAGCCATTGAATATTTTCTTATCGATTGTCCCTAGATCCATGGTCTATTACTTTATATATTTGAATTCTCTCTTGTTTATTTGTCTACTTTGCTTTCACTTTTACTTAGTAATCAGGTAGTTATCTGCATCGTGTGCAGAGAAAAAATGTAAAATATGTTTGAATGATCTAAATCATGTGTTTCAAAATAGTTACGAATTATATTTATTAAAATAAAATTTAAAACATTTAGTCGTATCTTTTATATGATATAAATTAGGTTTCAGTGTTATCAAATTTTGCGAAAGTAAAAAATTTATTCAAATATGATAATAACTTGTACCAAAATTTTTATTTTGTCATTGTTTCTTATTTAACGACATAAAAATATAATATTAACTTCATATTTTTATTACTTAAAAGATTATAAATAAATGTTTGCATATTCTTTCAAACTTGGAACATATCTCGTTGAGCAATATTTTTATAACGTTGATTTAAACTCTTAATTTTTTGATACAAAAAATAGTTAGTCAACAAATTCTAATGATGATGTTACATTAGATGCAAATTTACTTATGTTGTATTTGATGCGAAAAACTACCCCAATGTTATAATATTTATTTGATATAGGATAATGATAAAAAAAGTGTTAATTTAACATTGATATCCCAAAACTAAAAGCTGGGTCATTTTTAAATAAACATTCTTCTTTAGGCTCATATTGTTTGTTAGAATTTTATTCACAAATAAAATAAATTTAATTTTAATCAATAAAAATCATTATTCTGTTAATATAATTACTCATATAGAAAATTATTTTAATATTATTTTGATAATGAATTTAGTTTTAATTATATTACATTAGCATTACAAAAATATTTGTCAAAATAATAACAAAATAAAAAATTATACTTTCATATTTTTAATCAAGGTTATCTTTTTAATTAAATTAAAGTAAAATTGTACATGTCATCATTTCTTCTCATCCATGTCATCTTTTTAGGCTATCTATGTTATCTTTTTGTCTAATCAAATTAAAATAAATAATTTTTACCACTAAAATTACTTCCCAAATAATAGTATAATCTTTATATATTAATTAAGTCGTTTAAATAATTAATAAGCACATTTACATATTTAGTCTATTACAACACATCTGTTTATTTTTAACTCAAAACATACTAAAAATCAGATATTTTAACCAAATTTATCTACGCCCTAAAGGACACATTGCACTCTCACTTATATTTGTATATGATTGGGTAAATATATCAGTTTCTTTTTTTTTGTAATAGCAGAGCATTTTTATAGCATACATTTAGAAAGATGTATTGGATGGAGTATTTGATGGGATTTGATTTTTAATGAGTTTTTAGACGATTTTGATGAATTGTGGAAGTAGTTGTGATTTTTTATAGAAATTCTCTGCAATTCCACTTAAAAACATGTGATTTGAAGTGATTTATATATATTTTACGATGCTCACTATACATATTTTCAATTTAATTTATTTGATAATGTTAATAATTAGATTTTGGTGAAAGGTATTATTTTATTTGAAATACATATTAAGTTTAAATTTGATATTTTTATCTGTTTTTGAAATGATATAAAAAAACAAAAATATATTATTATATGAATCTAACTAACATATCTTATATATTGATTGAGGAGATGGAGAAAGAAAATGAAGAAGAAAAGTTTTATGTGTTGCTCATAGAGAAAATTAAGGAACATGTCATCAAATTTCACCAATAATAACATGTCAATTAATAAAATACTAGATTTTGATCCGCGCCAAAGCGGGATTATAAAGTTCTTTTAGAAAATTAAATATGTACAGTATTTTTTGTTGGTTAAAGATATATGTATTGTTTTTTATAGAATGATAAGCTATATATGTATGATACACATCTAATATTAGGTTTTAAACAAAAAGTATATATATATATTAATATAATACCAGTGTCTTTAATATGATTATGTGTAATATAAAAGTAGAGCTCATGATTCATGTTTTAAATACCAAATTGGAGCTCAACATTCATACTTTTGATTCCGGTCAGTTATGTATCTTTCGAATCTAGGTGTTTTGGATGGTGGGAGGGGGTCGTTTTTCGGTTTGGAGATCAATTTTCAAAATTCAATTGAAAACCGACTGAGAATTTAAACATTGAACGACTGGTTTTAACCTAAATTATCCAAGAAAATCAAAACCAAACAACACAAAATTCTTATGTTTTAACTCGGTTTAAAAAATCCTTTTAATCCAAAATATTAAATAATATTCCATTTGATTTCTTAAGACCGAAAATATCTAAAATATGACAAAAGATGCTTCCTAGGTGATATGAGAGATTTATTTTTACACTTTAAGTTGCTCTTCAAAACTCTCACAATCGATGTGAGATAATACAATACATCATTTTAAAGATATTTAATGTTTTATGCATATTGAGAATAAAAGAGCAAAAAATTATTTTTTTATTATTTATGAAATCTTATTAAATAGAGAAATATCATTTTAATCCATTTAAATCTTTTTAAATTTTACCATTTTGATATGTTTGCAAAAATTAATTAAAAATCGATTGAGAACCGAAACACATAACGGTTCGGTTTCGATTCGTTTTAATCCATAAAATCAAAACCACAAAACCGATGTAAACTAAAAAAAGAAACACTATTCCTTCGATTTTCACAACTAAAATTATCCAAAATATGACAAAATGTGCTTTTTAAATGAAAATGTCGTGTCTATTTTATAGAGCAAGTATAATTCTCTTCTAAACTCTCACAATTGATGTGAAAAAAATAAACACACCACCATAAAAATATTTCACGTTGATGCATATTATGTTTCAAAAATAACTATTTTTAATTTAATTTTATGAGAATATCTAAAAGACACATAAGCAATTGAACACTTATTTTCTCTCTCCATTTTCTCAAATAATATATAAGATATTGTCTAATTGTAACATTAGTTCGAAGTAGGATGTACATATTATCTCGAATTCAATTATTCGATCCCATTCAAAATTTATAATTTTCATGGATTTCACATTTATATGCGATACTTAAATATCATAACCAAAAAATGTGAATCTAGATCCAAATACTGTGATTTTTGAGTTCGTATATTTGTAATTTAACAGTAAGATATCTTAAGCATAATGAATATTATATTTTAACACCTATTAGAAACATTTTTCGTTTACAATACATTTAAATTTTTTAATTAATTTTCTATCAAGTTATAATTTCATGATATATGTTCAGGTCATCTATAGTTTAGATTTTTTTAAATAAATATTAACCATAAAGACATATTAAATAAGATAATTGTAAGCTATTTAAATGTATAATTTAAACTGACAACAATTCATATGATTAATCGTTATAATATTATACTATAAATAAAAACTCGTTATTATATTATATTATATCATCTAGTATTTTATACATTGATACATCATATTATAATTGGATGAAATTTGTAACATATGCATAGTACTTATATTCAAAAATTAATAATAACTATAGAGATTTCCACGGTGGCATATTAAATTAATTGAAATGTTCTGATTGGTAGAATTTTATTATGTGTCTCTTAAATTACTCTTAGATCGACACATCATCATTTTTATATTCATTTTCTCTCTGTCTCCTCAATTAATATATAAAATTATTATATTAAAATCATGTAAATTAATTGCCAAAACAATCATTTCAAATGTTTTATATAGCATAAAGATATATATAGGGGTATCAAAATGGATATAAAATATTGGATCAGTCCAAACCAAACCAATTCATTTCTCTAATAGGTTAAAAATTTGGATCTTAATGGTTTTGTGGATTAAATTGATAAATGATTTTATTGGGTTGGATCAAAATAGATGAATCAAAATGGATAGATCTTAAATGGATTATGGATTACCCATAACCAAACCAACTATTATATTAACAAAATCAATTTACGACAAAATCTCTCCTCTTTGTCGCTAACACCTAAATTGATTATCAATCGACTCAATCGCACATCAAAATTGCTCACACTCTCTTAATCTCATATTGATTTCTCTCATATTTGGTGAAATGTTTTCTCGATTTTGTTTGCTCACACTCTCATAAATTCAAATCGAACTTCGTCTAAAGATGATTTTATAGACGACGACTTCTTCTTGTCTTTTGGGTTATGGGTTATGCTCTCCTTCTCTCTACTCGACTCATCCTATCGAGGTACAATTCTCTCATTTGTTTTAAAGCTTTTTCTGATTCCAATGGTTGATAGCTTTTGCTTACTCTCGAAGGCTTTTTGCTTCGTCTTGTGCTTTAGGTTGCATTGAAAATTGATTTTGGTTATGGGTTATGGTCTAAGACACTCCTCTCGTGTGCTGGTTATTACGATTTGTGAGAAACAGAGGAGAAACAGAGTTTGTTAGAGAGTTTGTTAAAATGATTTTCTCTTTTATTAATTCAAAATGAAATGAATACAACATGTATTATATACAAATACTAAACATACTAAACCAAAGCTATACCAAACTGGTTTTAACTTAACTAATACTCTAAACCAATCTCCCATCTCCAATAGGCCCCCTCAAGATGAGCAATATATGTTTTTCAAGCTCATCTTGGATTTCAAATATTCAAATTGATGAGGAAACAAAGGCTTAGTAAGAATGTCAGACACTTGGTCCTCTGTTTTGACATGTAATGTCTTAAGCAATCCACTATCCAACTTCTCTCGGACCGCATGACAATCCAATTCTATGTGTTTCGTACGTTCATGAAACACAGGATTGGTGGCAATGTATATGGCTGCAGTACTATCAGAGAATAGAACAGGAATAGCAGTTGGTCTTACTCTGAGATCCTGCAACAGAATGCTTAACCAAACCA
>OVAN01014644.1:0-11887 GCA_900406275.1 Anastatica hierochuntica | reverse complement strand
ATATATATATATATATATATATATATATATATATATATATATATATACTTTGTAAGAGAGTACATAAAATGGTAATGCAAACATTTATGATGATCCAGAACGGTTAAGTTGACCTGAGTGAATCGTGCAAGGGAGAAATCCTTTCGGACATAGTAATAAGAGAAGTTCCCAAAACCAGTCATCCACACATAGGCTGCGATGAAGACTCTGATTGCATTGTAGATCTCAGCCGCAAAAAAATAATGATACATCAAAATTAGAACCTGCAAAGACCCGGAGCCATGAATAAAAACAACTAGAACATCTTGGTGAAAAGCAAAAAAAATGACACGGTAAATTTTGATGTCGATCAACAGGAGTACGCGAAGATAATATTACTGAGCTTAAGTGAATGCGAGCAAGAAAGGGGAAGAATGATAAAGGAAATAAAAACTACTGAGCAAAGTTCGAAAAAAGAACCTGCATCCACCCCTTCCATTCTTCAGTCTGGTGACGGTTGAGATAAAGAATGGATTTTCCTGTTATTGGTGACTTGTCAGTGTTTTTCTTCAAGGACGTCATAGCTAAAACTATGATGAGAAGACAATAGAGAAAGAGGAAAAGATCTCAGTTGTAATTCTGCCAATCAAATCAACATGAAAAGATGGATGGTCAATTACAAAACATTTTTTGCTAACACTGATATTAGCTTTCTACAAAAGAAACTAAGAATGAAAGACAGTTAAGAAAGAGAAAAAGGTCTTAGATGTAATTCTGCCAATGGAATCCATATAAACAAGGATGATCAATAACCATCAATTTTGCTGACACTGATATTAGCTTTAAACACCATAAATACTTTCAGCTCTAGTGAATTATACGGCACAAGTTTTTGAAATTATAACTGACCCATTGAAACTAAAAAAACTTGTCAAAGAATTTCGGTGGAAGCACCTTTTGAGATTGTCCGAGCAAGCTAGTTCGATCACATATATAAAAATATAAAAGAATTGCTTCAAACTCAGCCCTGCGATAGAAGTAAAATGGTCATTAAGATGCCTGGCCAGTAAGAATAATATCACTGAAAGCTAAGGAACCAACATTGCTCTCAAGGTTGCTCGATTTTCAAGCAAGAAAGAGTCTTCCAAAGTCAGAAACCTACAAGAAAACACAATGCAAATGGTTAATAAAGTATGATGACTAGCAAACCTTCCACCTTAAAGGAAAAAGTAGCTATAACAACCTTATTATATTTGTTTTGATTGATGAGCTATAAAATTTTGAAGAGACAGATCTTGGAAGACCTCCTTCCATTAAAATTGTGCCTTCATCCTCTTTGTTCGCCATCATTTCCAGCTCAACCAAATTTTTATCTGAATGACTGCAAATGCGGATAAAGGAAATGACAACGCAAGTAGGTTACAAACAAGTTTTAAAAAAAACACATAAGAAAGAAATTCCGGGTATAGCCATGCTATGAAAAGAGGGATGAATTTAGTGTGAAATGAAGATAGGACCACCGAATATCATCCTGACACATACACTTTAGTGCGAAATGAAGATCTCTTATACTCTAGAAACTCTGAGTATAGCCATGCTATGAAAACAGGGATGACTCCAAGCAGAAACGAAATCTGCAATAAAATAGGAAGAAGAAAAACGTCAACAAAAATAGTAATTCAAACAAACCGAGAAAGTTTGTACTTTTGACCAATAGAAAATGTTAATATGTGCAAAAAATCCAACTGCAAGATTCAATCCAAATCTTAAACTAAAAGAAAAGGTAACTTGCTTCAAGCTGAAGTAAACATAGACTGATAGGAGACTCACTGTTGAGGTAACATAGTCTTTCATAAAATAAATTACTATGGATCATAGTTCTAGCATATCTTTATGTGGGATTATTCTAATCTCAGTCTACCTTAAACAGCCAAACTTTGATCTAAATCCAGCAAGAGTAATGCTACAGATCGAACATAAACCCAAAGATAACAATTTCAAAAGTGTGAATTAACCGAAGTGGCTTCACATCGTCTTAATTCTCAAAATCAAATTCAGCTTCAGGCCGATTCAATCCAAATCTCAAAATCCTCTTAGGGAAGTTCAAGAAGAATGTGGATTAAGAAACAAGTCGAGAACATGAAACAACAAAGATCATGCGATACTGTACCTGACCAGGAGTAATTGGCTCCGAAACCACCATATCTACTATATCCATTGAGGAATATCCAGAGCCTCAAAAGCCAAAAACTCCGAAACTGAATGGTAGAGATACAGTTTCGCAATCCTCCAACGGATCGATGGTAGAGGATCGACCTCTTGAGAAACAAACCTGAAGTGAGATCAGAATACAGCAGCAGCGAAGGAANAAGAGAGAAGATGCGAGAGAGAGAGAGAGAGAGAGAGAGAGAGAGAGAGAGAGCGAAAGAGATGTAGCTAACTCGGACAGTGCGAACAGAGGAGAAGAAGAAGAAGAAGAGATCTGAAGTGAAGAAGGTCTTGCTTCAAGGAAAATGAAAATGGCGGACGCGACGTCGTTTTCACCAAATTGCCTCCTATGCTTGAGATCCGATTTATGTTTTGGTTTTAATTTTTCAAGTAAAATTTAAAAGAGAAACAAAAAAATGAAAAAGAAGCAAAAAAAACGAAGGAGTAACATATACACATAGCAAATGGATTTGACTTTTATAGTTGCTACTTATTTTTGTGTATTATGTTTTTATTAATGTGAAACTTTAATATGTGACATCAATTGACAAACATTTATTAATTCATTAAATATGACATATCTATACTTTCTTTCTTTCTATTTAAAACTCTTTTTTCTTATGAAAAATAACCTTTTTTGTGCAGTTGTACTTCTTTTTAGGGGTAGATTTGATTTTGATGGAGAGGTTTAAACATGTTTCTAGTTTACATAAAGAAAATAGTTTTACGTTCTTTTGTCCCTGAAATAGAGGAGGATTAGAAATAAGGACTGACAAACAATGTCGGTGATGTTGTAGTGCAGATGAAGATATGAATCGTCTCTTTTTTATGCCCTCATGCCCAACAAACTTGGCGAGCCTCTACGATATCTATACCTCAGTTGCAGGACCCGACTCTCTCCTTTGATTATAAGCTAAGTCTTCTAATTAAAACCTATCACAATCCCATGTTTACAAATTTTCAAAGGCAATTACCTTTATGGATCTTTTGGAGATTGTGGAAAAGCAGGAATTTTTTTGTTTATCAGAATCACAATTGTGAATGGCCTAAGGATCTACAGAATGCGAAATATGATACTTTGGAGTGTGTCACTGATAAGCATAGTCGCGCAACTTGAGACCACCGAACCTCACAAGGATATCGCAATGGCAGAAACTTTCCTTGGGTTTCGTTGATTGTAATTTTGATGGATCACAAGATGGAACGGGTAACTCGAAAGCAGGCTGGATAATCAGGAATGAGCAAGGTGATTATCTATGTGCAGGGACAAGTAAAGGAAAGCATTATAACAACTTATTGGAACTAGAAATTCAAGCTTTGATTATTTCACTACAACAAGTATGGATTCGAGGATACCGGAGATGCATTTTTGAAGGTGATAATCAAATCTTAATCAAGCTCGTCAACAAAGAATGTTTGCATTTTAAGTTACATATGCATTTTTGAAGGTGATAATCAAATCTTAATCAAGCTCGTCAACAAAGAATGTTTGCATTTTGGGTTACACACAAATCGAGCTGCAGATCGAATTGCAAAGAAGCCCCTAAGACAAGACTCATCTATATGTTTTAATTTTATACCTCATGGTTTAGATGATATCTTGTATGAAGACGGAACGAGTTCATTAATTTGAATACAAAGATGTTAGAAAAAAGAGAGGAGGATTAGAAATATTTTATCAACTGCAGTTTTCTATGAACCTCAGAGTTTCGTGCGGGTGTTATTTAAATTTTCTATATTCATTTTATGATTGATAATTTTTTAAAAATAATTTGTAAGTTATGTCAGGTGCTCATATCGGTTTCGAATATCGAAATAATCAAATTGATATATTAGATAAGTTATTTTTCATTTGATAAATCTGTACAAAACGAACTATTGATTATGTATATGAATCTACTTTTTTTGTCAACTACACATTAATCAGAAATTATCTCCTAAATTGGATAACCAACTACAAATATGAAATCGTGAAAAAAGGTACGGGATCCTCGAGCCAAACTATCTGCATGTGTATTCACGGTACGCGGAATGAGTGTCAATGAGAAACCTGGAAAATATCCACGTAGAAGTTGGTAACCTGAAGTTGTGTTGGTAGGGCTGACCAATCGTCCGGGTGTTAAATAATACTGATGAGGTCCGCACTCGGTCTTTTTTATTTTTTTCCAACCACACATTAATTAGAAAGTATCTCCCAGATTGGGGAACCAATTTGGAGGAATAGATTCTACAAAAAAACAGTCATGTGAAAAAGAACGGGATTTTCGAGCCAAACTATCTGCAGAAGTATTTTCTGTGCGCGGGATGAGAGACACTGAGACGTCTGGGCAGGAGCTCTGTAGAGACTGGAATTCCTGAATTTGTGAATGAAAAGTTGGCCAATCTTCCGGATTATTGACAATGCTTATGAGATCCGCACAGTCAGTCTGGAAAATATGGCAGTCAATCCTTCGAATAAGAAGTTCTGACATCGCCCATAGAAGAGCTTCCAACTCTGAATGGAGCGGGGATAGACTTCGTCTCTGACTTTTTGCTCCCATCAAAATTACTTTGTTATTTCTATCCGTGCAGATCCATCCAAGTCCAGAGTTGGGATCTGTTTGTTTCCAAGAGCCATCCACCCTGTAAATCAAACCATCCGATCGAACAGGGTCCCCAACCGGTTTTTCCTCCTCAGATGAGGATAAGGCCTGCGCCTCTTTCCAAGCTAAGTAGTCTGTCTCTGCGTTGCGGAATATCTCATCCGCTGCCAATTGTACCCCTTGGAAAACTTTATGATTTCGTGCTTTCCAAATTAGCCATAATATCCACGGGTATAACTCATTACGATCCCTATCTTGATTCCTTAGAGGGTTCCGCCAAAATAGATAATCCATATTGACGTAAATGGAAGTTGATGGAAAGCCCTCCATTCGTTCTGGGGTCTTACAGAAATCCCAAAGATGCATAACCGATGGACATTCAAAAAAATATATGGTTAACGGTCTCCTCTGCAGAGCCACACCTCGTACAGATCGTATCACACTGTACTCCCCTACGAGTCAATTCTGTGGTTGCCGCCAAATTCCCCGTAATAATATGCCAAAGAAGGTGTTGAATCTTCGTAGGGCATTTTATTTTCCAAATGAACACTGTCAAAGCTTCTAGACTTGGTTCCCAACCATTATTATTAATTTGAGTAATCTCCGCGGAATGGAGGATTTTATACCCCATTCATAGATTAGAATATAATATGTTTTTCACTTTAATATGAGCAAACTAAAATTTATTAAAACTAATTTAAATATTTCTCGTATAATATTAGTTTTTAAAATAAATTTATTTGAAAACATAAGTTTTTGTTATTTTTGTAACAAAAAAGTTTGTGTTATTTTATACACATAACGTATAAATTAATTAGTGTATTAACTTATTTAATAACATTTATTTTCATTTTAATAATTTAATTATGCAATATATGATGAAGAATTTGTTTATTTTCTTTTTAAATATAAAATATATTAGAATATTAATTATAATTATATTTTAACAATGTTTACTTATTTTAATGTTTAAAATGTAAAATGAAAAGATTTTATGAGATTTTATTATAATTAAAAGTAAAATATATAATTATAATCCAAATAAAATATATGAATAGATATATGATTTTTTAACTTTTAATTAGCTAACTAGAATTGATTTTACGTTTTTATCCTTAATTAAACCTTAACTTTCAATGGCATATTATGTAAATTACACATGAAGTAAATGTTTATTTTTTAAATGGTACTTCAGTTTTAATAAATAAGACTAGATTTTGACTCGCATTTTCAAAGCGCGGGATACTTTTTTGTATAATGTAATACAAAAAAAATTAAAGATGATATGAGTTATAATAGTATAGATAAACTATAGTAAAAATAAATATTTTTATTATTGAATGTATTAACGATATTTATTGTCGACTCGATTTCAAAATGAAAATGAGTTTCTCCTATCATATATTTATATCATGTGATAAACAATGATACGATTATAAATTCAATTCATTTTTATTAACATTGTCGAGTATTTTTGTTATAGAATACATAACTTTTATTTTGAACAACGAATTAATATGAATATTTTTTTATAAAAACATAGTAATTTCTTATATTTGAAATTTTCATAATTTAAATTTTTTTAATATTTATGCTAGAGTTTAACCCGCACTATAAATGATTTTCTAAAATATTTTATCAATTATCATTAAAAGAATACAATAAATCAACTAATATATTTGCATTGAAAACTAACTATATTCTGTAAAATAAATCGTTACCATAAAAGATGTTAGAGAGTTAGTATTGGAGTTTCAATCACAAGATATATGATATATATTATTAGACATTTATACTATTTAAACAAATTTTTTTGTCTTTATCATAATCTGTTATCATTCAAAATAGAATATAAATAAAATTTGTTATATATATAAAGATTTAGGGGAATATTTTTTTAAGACATGATTTTAAAAGGGTGCATATCACACGTAAACAAAGGTTGCTGTGTTTCTATTTTAATAGTATTGATATGGAAACAATAATAAAAAATTTTTGGTGGAATTTTTTTTCATAATTTAAAAGAAAAGAATTTACAAATAGACATTCGATTCATTCACATGATTATCAGTAATTAGAATTTATAGTTTGCAAGGAGACGTTTTTTTTGTTAGTTGTAGACTTGTAGATTATCTCATTTTAAACTTTATTAATCGTAATTTTACTTCTAATACCATTTTTGTTATCTGGTGACATTAAAGGATACAACATAAGGTGGCTATGGAACCGTTATTGGAACTAGCTAAATACCACTACCTCCAAAAATCGTCGTTCTATTTGAGAAATTACCAGATCATATGTTGTATTGGCTAATCTGTCAAGATCTCCAACCTCCTTCCATATATGCAACTCAAACCCTCTTTCTGTCTCCTCCAAACTCTAGCCAAGATCACCAAATAAAAGCACTCTCTAGCACCAGTTTTTCTTATTGAATAACCCAAGACATGTCAGAAAGGTTGGATATGAGCGAATAAGGCAACAAATAAACCACATAACCAACAAAGCGACGGAGGCAAGATCCAACCATCGATCCAAACAAAAAACCGTAGATCACCTTACCATTAGAGAAGGGAGAAAATAAAATCAATAAGATAATTTTAGTAAACAATACTTCATTTTAGTTTTGAAATTGAGCTGGAAAAAGTGGTTTGACAAAATGATCTAATTTCCATACATCTACTATTTTTTTAGCTTAGTGGAGAATTTGGGTGTAGGTCTGGGCATTCGGGTTCCTATTCGGGGCAGTTCGGGTTTCGGGTTTTTGGGTTTATCAAATTAAGCCCCATTCGGGTTTTAGAAAAATTTGGGTCGGGTTCGGTTCAAGGGTATTCGGGTTCGGTTCGGGTTTAGTAAATCTCGTGGAACCCGAGTACACCCGAATTTTTTTCGGGTTCATATTTAATTCAGGTTTTGGAACCCGAACTAAACCCGATTTTTTAGTTACAAGATTGTAACCGTATGTACGTGAACCTGTTTAAGTTTTAAAATGCTTCAGTTCAGAATCTGAGATACAAACAAAGAAGCAAACAGAAGATAGAGATTTAGAGATTTTACAAGTCCAATTCCAACTGAAAGTCCAATTCAAACAAGAGCTTAAGACAATATATTAGGCTTCAAAGTTCAAAGTTTTATGAAACAAACAAAGAAGATAATCACACAAGTTCAATTGTTCAAAGATCAAAGTCTTCTTGATTTCTTGAGCTGCTGCATAGATGTAAGAGAGTTAACTCAAATGCGTCAATGATCAATGATCAACCAGTCAAATAAAAAGAAAAACAACAGGTGGTTTAAGTAAAGTGACAAACCTTTTAGGCTTTTACAAATGAGCAATTGGACACTCAAACTCTGCAATATAGAAACATGAAACATTGTTAGTTATAATATACTGATTCAGAATTAAAAACATATATAAAGAAGATTATGAAGTAAAGAACCAAACCTTTTGAAAGATTATCTAGAACTTCCAGTTCAGAAAGAATCTCTTCATTGGTTTGGACCTTATCACTTAGCTTCATTTATGATTGCAACCATTGCTCCGTGCACATAAGAACCTCTATCATGTAATGAGTTAAACAAGACATGTGAGATTCTAAGATCCTTGCAATAGAAGACACCTGCATCGCAAAAAGATCCTTAGCCATTTCTCCTAAAATCTGATACTTCATCTTATACCCTTTCTACCAAGACAAGACATCAAACTCCATACTCATCAAAACTTTTGGTTTCTCCACAAGCTCCTTTAGATAAATCTCCAATTCACTCCTGGTATCATCTCCTGTTTCAGCTACAAGTTCTTTATAGACAAAGTCCATGTTCTCATAGCCATAATCATCAAATAACATCTTTGTCTTACATGCGACTTGAGTCTCTTGAGTGTCTTGACCACTAAATGGATTTGACTGAGATGATTGTTCAAAAGTAGTCCTACTGAAAGAACTACTATATTCCTTAAACATGTTGTCAATCATCTCAGTTACAGACTCTAATATTTGCTTACTCTCTAAATTAACATTTCCATATAGCTTGTCAAAACATAGCTTTGCAAAGTTCATTTTTTTTATTAGATCAAAGACAGTAGCAACAATCAAGACTTTGTTAACATTCTTCATCACCTCCCAGTATTTCGCAAACTTAGTTAACATATCTTCTGTTTTACTCTTCAAATCCATATCAACACTACTAGCTAGTGTTGTGAGGTTTCTCTCAATGGTGACTATCTCACCATAACATTTGTGTGAGTTGACTTTAGAAGAAGAAGATACTACTAAGGTACTATTGTAAAAAATAACCAAGAACCTCACTAACTTCTCTACCTCATCCCAATCTGCAGAACTAGGAGGTCTACATCTTTTTGCCTTGGTTGTATTATCTATTTCCAGAAAGTGATTGTTGTATAATTTATCCTCAACTTGCATTCTATCAAAGACAACCCTGAATTTTAAAGCTCTACTCAACATCAAGAAGGTTGAGTTCCACCTAGTGCTAACATCCATAGGGAAGCTACCTCTTGTCATCTTTCCAGATGCAACTCGTAAGTCAAATGCATGTAACCTATTTGTAGATAACCTTACATATTGCACTGCATTACGAATTGCTTGAACCCTACTTCCTAACTCATTTAGCCCTTTCCTTGCTATCAAATTATTTATATGTGCACAACATCTCATGTGAAGATGCTCCCCATCTAAGACCATTGAATCAACAACAAGCAACCTAAATTCCCTTCTAGAAGTTTTTATAACATTAGTATTGGCAGTTGCATTATCTAATGTGATGCATAAGACCTTCTCAATTCCCCATTTAGCTAAGCAGTCTAACAAAACAGTAGAAATTGTCTGACATTTGTGATCCATCACATATTTGAAGCCAAGGAAGATTTTCTTCAATTGCCAGCTTGGATCCACAAAATGTGCAGTTATAACCATGTAACTTGCACCTATACATCAATCAAAAATAAAAATACAATCAATCAATCAGAATAAAATTTCAAATACTAAAATTAAACTGAAAGTCTGGAACTAGTAACCAAAAACAAATACATGACCTGTAACTTCTGCTTTCCATATATCCGTAGTGATAGAAACCCTCTATTTTTGAGTTAAGAGCCACCTCTTCATCATTTCTTTTTTCTTTACAAACATTTGGACTATGTCTCTGCTTGTTGTCCTCCTTGAATGAGGCTTGTATAAGTTGGCCTAACAAATTGTATAATTGTACACAGATACAAACAAAGAAGTTAGAAGCATTTCATAAGATGTAATTCATAATTAGACCTAATTATAAAGTTGTTACCTTACTGCATAAGATTTTCCAGGTCATACATTCAATGAATGCAAGAGGCAACTCAACTAACACCAACAATTCATTGCATGCTTCTCTGAAGACAGGTTCGAGTACCTTGGCAGACTGCAAATTTCCTTCTTTGCTTATCACAACTTGACCATCATTTTGTAATGCCTTGTACTCCTTGCAGATCACGAGATTCTTCTGGAGGTTGGAAGTCCATGATTTAGTATTACACGAAAAGAACCTCTTGCAATAATGACAAATACACTTGTTTATGTTCTCTTTTGTTTTTGTAAAGTGTTGCCACACACTACAAAAAATAGTGTGTTTTACATCACTTATTATATATAATTGCATCAGTTATAAATGATGTAAAAACATTTGCATCACTTAAATTAGTGATTCTGAAAGTGGTGATGCAAATACTTTAAATGAGTTTTGAGTAATCAACAAAAATATTTACGTCGGTTGTTATAATCAATGTTAATTCGCGTCAATTGAAATTAAATGATGTTATAAGTTACATTAGTTAATATAATCGATGCTAATATTTGTTACGTTTGTAATAAATGATGTTAAATATTTACACCACTTGTATATATATAATGATAAATTAGTATCAGTTTTTCGTAAATGATGCTTTAATTTGTATCATATAAGAAAATTGATTTAAATTATTTATATCACTTTTATATAACTGATCTCAAAATTAATATTATTTTTAAAATTATAAATATTACCGATGTCTATGCATATCATTAGCATCACTTTAGCAATACAATTGCATCACTTAAATATTGACATTACATCGTTCTTAAATTGATACTAACACTATCGTGTTTTAATTAGTATACAAAAATATTTCTTTTTTAAAATTAAATATTTGATAATTGATTAAATTAAGAAATAAAAATAAATTACTAATTAATGTATTGGTAATTGAAACAAACTATCAAGCAAATTTGCATAACATAAAATAAATTAACTAAAGTAGTTAAAAGTCTTAAAATGAACACAACTAATTAAAATAAAGTAGATAGCTAGCCACCATGAATTTAAATCTTAAATGTTCTGATTTCCATTGGTATCATCACTCATTTCCTGAAACAGTAGACACTTAATTAATATTACATCTAACATTTTAAACATATAACATTTTCAAACAAATAATATATACCTGAAAATTAGTTGAATTTGGTATACTAGCAAAAGCTCTCGCCCAAGCAGTTGCCTAAAATATCAATTTAAAATAACAATATTGTTAGATAACATATTATAGTAAAATATAACACATACAAGTAATAATTGTAATATACTTGTTCTCTTGATTGAGTACCAAGTATTTGTTGGATGAACGTAGTCATAGCTTGAAGTTTATCTTCTAATCCTTTTATTTGTGCTTTCATTTGAAGAAAGACTTCAGAATTTTCCATCTCTGGTCTGGTTGCAATAGAACCTCTAAAAAACTTAGAAGGTGTAGGTCCACGTCCGACACAACGTATTCGTCCTGGACGTTCTAGACCAAACACTTGAGCATACTCATCATCCAAACTAGCTACAGTATTGTTTGTAAGTTGTCTCGATGGATTTTGGGTCAACAATTTTTTAAGTGCAGCCTGAAAATGATTGAAAGCTAACTCATCAAAGTATATCTTTTTCACAATTCGAAAAACAAATAATCAAACGTCTGAATCAAGTAATCAAACAAAAAGCCTATTATTTCAGAAAATACCTTCACACACTCTAGCAAATGAATTAAATCATGATCAACAGAATAAATATCTATTAACAAGATATAAAGTTTGGATATGAGCCTATGAAACATACAAACT
>OVAN01014643.1:0-11888 GCA_900406275.1 Anastatica hierochuntica | reverse complement strand
AGTCAATCAAAAGAACTAGTCTCGCAACCAAGGAATCATTACTAGCCTAATTCACTCTCATGACAACATGCCATTTCAATATTGATTACATTCACTCAACTCTCGTTTGCTGCAAAGGATAATTAACTTAGGAATCATTAATAACAACTTCACATAGTCACTAAACTCCCTAGCAATCAACTCCCGTTGGCTAAGCTAAGTTTAGCATGCTTTAGATTCTCCTAAACATTTCATCTAACACCTCTCTGGCGTGAAATGCATACATATCAAGATCAAGTTTTTATCCTAGATCTAGTATTAAAAACACCTAAGCCATAGAGATCTAAGTTCATTCTATCCTTAGACATTATTGTCTAACCACCTAATGACACCCTAATCTACCAATCTAAGACCCAATGAGTTCTACTCACTAAGGCCCATGGAAAACCAAGAAGTGTCACAAGCTTCTTGGAAATCCATGCTTGAAGTGAGAACAAGGTAAGAAGAGATGAGAAGAGATTATTAAATACAAACAAACACAAGAAGATCCAAGAAAGATCCCAACTTTGTGAGAAAGAAAGAATCTTAGAAAAAGTGGAGAAAAGAGATGAAGAACAAGGAAGAACAATGGATCTAAAGAGAGGAGAAACACATGAATGATTTAAAGAGATTTAAGCACAAATTTTTAAAAATCTTTAAATCAATCTTGAACACATGAAAAACACAAGCTTAGGTAGCACAAGTGTTCTTGGTGGCTAAGAGGATGTCTTTATACTAAAAGGGGGTGAGACGGTGTCCTAGAATCATTAAATTACGTCAAAGTGGCCTGGCATTGACCCAAGGGAGGTTGGCATCGACCCTTGGGTCGACTCTGGCTCACGTTGGCAATCCATTTCGATCGACCAGTACATCGACCTGAGGTCAATCATTTTGGTTTGATCGACTATAGGATCGACCTAAGGTTGATCATTTGTAGATTTCTTCATTTCTTGGCCATTCCTTCAACTCATTTTGCTCCCACTTAGTTCCATTGATTCTCCTTCATTGTTCTTTAAATAATGCTTGTTCTTCACCTCGTTTGCATCAGGAATCAAGTTCCAAAGTCCTCTTCAAATCATGAAGATCCATTCCCTACAAAATGCAAAGAAATGCATGCAAAATGCGAATAATGTTAAATTAGACTCAACTTAGAAACTATATGAATTATAACACTTAAATGCATTATATACAACCTAAATGCAACTCAAACATATACTAAATTATATTAAATATGCGTTAAATTATGAACCAATCACAGTTCACCACGGAGGTGACTTCTACCGGAAGGGTCCAGGTTGAAGATTACCTTACCAAGCTGAAGGTGGAGAAGGATAGGTCTGCTGGTTTAGAGAAGGAGCTGCAGGAGATGAAGGGTTTGGCCCGTGGGCTAGAGTCTTAGAACCAGAAGGCAGAAGAAAAGGTCATCTCCTTGACAGAGGGGAAGACGCTTCTAGAGCAGGAGGTCGCTGATTTGAAGGCAAAGGCAGCCACATTTGATGGGGAGATTACCATGGCCGTTAACGGTGCCAAGATCACTAGTCGCCGGGAGAAGGCCATAGATTATCTTAGGGGGAGACGGAGTCTTGGGACCTAGCAGAGGAGTTTGAGAATTACAAGATGGTGGCGACGGCTGAGGCAGAAGAACGAGGCCTTCCTGCTCCCACCTTTGAAGACGAGCGGGAAATTACTCCTGCCAGGTCTAGTGTGACCCCAATGGACTCAAAGACCAATGTGGTGAGGTCTCCTTCCCACGACCCTCCAGCTGCCTAGCCTTCTGTCCCAGAATCATGAACCAAGTTGCTATTCCCATTGAGGGATTCTATCTTTCTTTTTTTGTTGATGATGATTTGCCCTTGCGTGGGCTTAGTTCTACCCCTTGTAGGCTTCGTTAAGACTTTTTATGGCCGTAGTGGCCTTAACCCTTTTATGGCCATTTTGGCCTTGGCTTTTGTTTGTACTTCGGGGCATAAGACTTATATTCTGGCCCTTTGTGGCCTTTTTATGAATGTTTTCTGTTTTTTAATCCTTCTTTTTCTTTGGCTTGAACAAGTTATTAGCTAAAATATAAGATAACATTCATCATCTGCCTTTTGTGAGCTTTTTGCTTTTCGACGTCTTGGTTGTTTGGCCTCAGGCTTTTGTTGTGTCTTAGGAGAACTTCGAGTTCTAAGTTAGGATATACTCGTTATCCTCTTCTCTTTTTTTTTGAAATCATACTCCTTGTCCTTGAACAATACTTAGTCTTTTGAGCGTATTTTGCCCCCACTTAGGCGACTACTAGCTCTTGGCGCTCTGCTACCCCAAGGTAACTATTAGATGTCGGTGTTCTGCTACCCGGAGGTAACCACGAGATTTTGTCATTCTTCTATACGGAGGTAACCACATGCTTTTTCGCATTCTGCTATCCGGAGGTAACCACTTGCTTTTTGGCATTCTGCTAACCGGAGGTAACTACTTGCTTTTTGGTATTCTGCTACCGAGAGGTAACCACTTTCTTTTGCTGCATTCTGCTTCCTTCAGTGAAGCCACTATCACTCTTATTGATTATGCTGGTATGGATATTCCCCGCAAACAGATCCAACTACCACGTCTAGGTAAGCAGGTATAGATGATGCTCCTATGCTCATACCATACAGCTTTTTGCTTTTACTATGACCTGGTAAATAATGTTAAGCATTTTTGGTTCCTTCTCAGCATTCTGCTTTATGATGGGCCACTCTCTGTTAAGCAGGATTAAGCTTTTCACTTTATTTTGGAAGGATACATTGTTTGTATTACTCTTATAACGAGGAATGGTTATTCAACTTATTTTCCCCTTGCTCTAACTCACTTTCTTTGAGAAGACAACTACTTTATTGATGGATATCCGTCCGTAGATGCGACATGATTATAAATGAAAAGATGTAAAAGAAATTAAAACACCAAAGCCAAAAAAAATTATATGGTATGTGGCCGTCTCGGCCGGTAGTATTCTTTAGCACAAGTAAGATTTTAGGTGTATCGCGTTCTAGCTATTTGGTTGTACTTTTCCGTACCTATCTTGTAGCTTGTTTGCTCTTGACCCTTTGACTTCTATGATTCGGTATCGTCCTACCCATCCAGGCGCGAGCTTGCATGCAGCTTTTTCTCTGGTATTGTCGAAGACTCGACGCAATACCCATTTGCCTTGCTTAAACGTTCTAGTTCGCACCGCTTTGTTTTAGTTGCGTGTTACTTTCTGCTGGTATTTCTAGTTTCTTACTCTTGCGGATTACCTTTTTTGTCAAGGAGATCTAGGGACAAAGCCCTCAGCTCTTCGTTCTCTCTTGGAGTCAGAATCTCCATCCTGGTCGTAGGGATGCTGACTTCAGCAGGGGATCTTGCCTTCGATCCGTTGACCAAGGCGAAGGGTGTTTCCCCTGTTGCGATCTTGATGTTGGTTCGGCAGGCCCATAGAGTTGTCGGGAGCTCTTCGACCCATATGCTTGCGGCTTGGTCTAACCGCTTCTTTAGGAGATTCACCATGGTTTTGTTTGTGGATTCGGCCATCCCATTAGATTATGGATGTCTTGGAGTTGCGAAGCTTAGCTTTATGCCAAGACTTCACAAAACTTCTTGAAGTTTTTGCTTGTGAGTTGTAGGCCGTTATCTGTTACTATTTCCTGAGGCACTCCAAATCGTGTCACCAAATTTTTTCAGAGGAACCTTTTGATTTGGACACTCGTAATCTTGCTTAGAGCTTCTGCCTCTATCCACTTAGAGAAGTAATTCGTAACAACCAAGAGATATTCCAGCTGACCATGGGCCTTTGGGAATGGCCAAGGGGAACTGATGGATTTGAGGTTTTCAGGAGGTAGCTTGGATACTTTTGCAGGTCTTTGACACTTATCACAGTACTTGGCCATCTGGAGGGCATCGTTGGCCATGGTTGGCCAATAGTATCCTGCCCACTTGGCTCTAAGCACTACACTTTTTCTACTAGAGTGAGACCCGCACTCCCCTTCGTGTAGTTCCTTGAGCACCTGATCAGCATCCTCTAGCTTCACGCACTTAAGGGATGGTTCTGAGAAGGATCTTCTGTAAAGTTTTCCTTGGATCAGACAATACCAGGATGGTTGCCTTTTGATCTTGCGGCACAAGTATATTGAGCAGGACGTCATCTCTGAGATAAGAAATTATGGGATTCATCCATGTTTCTTTTTCTTCGACGTTATAGACTTGAAGTCCTTATGCATCTTAATCGGTAGTTGGCTACTGAAGCACAAGCAAGGGTATGATGATTGGCTTCGTGGTTTTTAGGGCAGAGGCCAAGTTGGCAAGAGCATCCGCATGCGAGTTCTGTTCCCTGGGGATCTTTGTGAGCTCGCATGCTTTGAACGAGTTGAGAAGCTTCTTAGCTATGGCTAGATACTTTTCATGCTGGCATCTTTCGCCTGATAATCACCTTACAATTAGCTTGTGATTAGCTAGGAATCACTATAGGCCCAAAGGTTCTCTATCCCCAAGTCTTTTGCTAAGCTGAGTCCTGCGATTAAGGCTTCATATCCGCTTTTGTTGTTGGTGGCTATGAAGTTGCACCTTAGTGCCTTTGATGCAACTTCTCCTTTTGGTGAGAAGAACAGCAGGCCTACTCTGGCTCCTGGTAAGTTACTAGACCATATACATAGAGCGTCAATTCTCCTTTGCTCTTATTTTTTGCTGGATCTTGATTTTGTCTTCTGCCCCAGGTATCATTAGTGGGGATAATTTAGCTATGAAGTCCGCCAAGACTTGTTATTTGATTGCCATGGCAGGGCGGAAGATTACGTCATACTCTCCTAGTTCCACTGCCCATTTAGCTAGTCTTCTGGGTACCTCTGGCTTCTTGCTTCTCTATGACATCTGGCTTCCTGCTTTTGGGTATTCCCCTACCTTATGGCCTTACTGTTGTACTCCTTTCGAATCGGGGGAGTTAACAAGGCCCAAATTACTCCCAACAATATACATGCCCCATTTTTCGAAAGGCCATGATGCTCCTATTGGCTTCAGATTCTCAGGGGGAAGCTTGGACACTTGGGCATGTATCTGGCATTTCTTGCAATTACGTGCATAAAGTTTTGCATCGTTAGTTAGCGTTGGCCAATAGTATCCTGCTCTCTATGTTCTTAGGGCAAGGCTCGTGCCCCCCAAGTGTAATCCGTAGGTGCCTTCGTCGAGTTCTTCTAAAGCGAGTCTTGCTTCGGGCCATCCAAGGCATCTTAGCAATGGTCTCCCGAAGGATCATCGATAGAGGTTTTCACAGACCATGCAATATCTTGCAGCTTGCCGTTTGATTTTGATGCATTCGGCTTTGAGTTCCGGTAGGGTCTCATCCCTGAGATATCCTATTATCGGAGTTCTCCAGTCGTATGTTGGCTCAGCTGACCCTTGGGTCAAGCCATCTTCTGCTTCTACTTCTGTGGCAAGCACTTCTTTAGAGATGGTAGGCCACTGTAGCATTAGCAAGGGGATATTAAGACTTTCGATAGCTTGCAACTCAGATCCAAGGTTGGCCATTGCGTTAGCCTGGCTGTTCTCTTCTCGTGGAATTTGGTGCAGTTTTCACTCCTTGAAGTCTATTGTGAGTTCCTTTGCCATCGTGAAATATTTGGCCATGGTTGCGTCCCTTACTTGATAGTCGCTTTCGATATGGTTGACGATCAATTGCGAGTCCTTATGGACTACAATCTTTCGTGCTCCCAATTCCTTTAATAATGTGAGTCCAACTATAAGGGCCTCGTACTCGACTTCGTTGTTTCTAGCTTTGAATTCGAAACGGACTGCTCGGAATGCTTTCTCCCCATAGGGTGAGGTCAATACGATTCCAAGGCCCGTTCCCCTAGCATTGCTAGGGCCATCCACATGAAATATCCATTCTCCATTTGATCTTGTGGCTTGGAGAGTTTGTACCTCCTCCTTCACCAACGGATCCATAGTGGGTGCAAATTCTACTACGAAATCTGCCAGCGCCTGGGTCTTTATAGTGGTGGGTGTTCTTAAGACTACATCATACTCTCCCAGCTCTATGGCCCATTTGGCTAACTTTCTTCCCATTTCGGGCTTGTGCACGATGACTTTGATAGGAGCTGAGGTTACTAGCACGATCATATGCGCTTGGAAGTAGGGCCTTAGTTTTTGGGCCGCTAAAACTAAAGCTAAGGCCAACTTCTCCAAGTGACTATATCGCATCTCGGCATCCAGAAGCGATTTGGTAACGTAGTAGACATGATACTGGATGGCGGCTTATTCCCTTATGAGGACGCCGTTAACAGCGTGACCGAAGATGGCAAGCTACGGTAGCAATGGCGGTGTGGATAGATAATCTTTGAGGGCCTCCAAGGCTTCTTTGTAGTTGTTGTCCCATACGAACTCCTTTCCATTCTTAAGGGCATCGAAGAAGGGGTACGACTTGTTTGATACCCTTGAGATGAACCTGCTAAGGGCTGCCATTCTTCTTGTTAGCTTCTAGATGTCCCTGGGAGTTTGTGGCGTTGGGATCTCTTGGATCGATCTTATCTGCTTCGGCTTAGCTTCAATTCCCCGATGAGTAAGGATATATCCTAAGAACTGCTCGGAACTGACGCTGAAGGAGCACTTTGACAGGTTGAGCTTCATCTTGTACGTTTGGAGCGTGTTGAAGGCTTGGTGTAGGTGTAGAATGTGGTCTTCCTCTAATGAAGACTTGACTTGCATGTCATCGATGTACACCTCCATGGTTTGACCGTTATGTTCGGTAAACATCTGGTTGACCAGCCTTTGATAGGTGGACCCGAGAGTTTTGAGGCCAAAGGGCATGACTTTAAAGCAATATATCCCTTGGGGCGTAATGAACCCCGTCTTCTCTTTATCACTGGTGTATATCAAGATCTGATTGTACCTGCTAAAGGCATCCATAAAACTCATGAGTTGGTGCCCTGCGGTGGCATTGACCATCTTGTTGATGTGCGGAAGAGGGAAAGGATCCTTTGGGCAAGCCTTGTTGATATTGGTGAACTTGATGTAGACTCTCCATTTCTCATTCTTCTTTCTCAAGACTACAACATTGGCTATCCTTTCGGGATATCGCACCTCTCGTATGAATCTTGCTTCGAGGATGTTGCTTACTTCCTCATTGACGATGGCATATCTTTCTTGGGCGAACTTCCTTCTTTTTTGCTTCATCGGTGGATGGTCTAGGTCGACCATTAGTCTGTGCGAGATGATGTTAGGGTCAATTCCTGGCATGTCCGCATGCGACAAGGAAAAGCAATCTTGGTTAGACCGAAGGAAATTTAAATGGCAAAAATTTGAAGATCTGAGTACTCATTTGAAGTTGTTGAAACGCATGTTGCTCAAACTTCTGCTGGGAATGGAGCACAATTGGTACCTTACCAAGCAAGCTAGGTAAGAATCCAAAGAAGTATTATGGTGAAATTAAACTAAGAAGTGAAAAACGGTTAACAATGTTCGTTAGGAAATGATCGATTGATCAACATACAGGGATATTTCGATTGATATCATCAATGAGGGTGAAAAATTGATAGAATGGAAGAGATCGGGTGATCCTCTCTCTAGATCAATCCATGCTACGAAGTGTTTTCGATAGATTCATACATCATCCAGGAGACCCTAGAAGCTGAGCATGAGTATGTTCCACAACCACCTTATGTTTCTAAGGTCTGATATCCTTCAAGACCTAGACAATATGTGATCTTGAATATGAAAAGTTGAAGAATCTTGTTAGGAAGTTATACGTTTGGTTGGCTTTCATCGAGGCAGTCAAGACGGTATCATTTCTGAAGGGGTACATGAAGGAGATTATTTCTGATAAGTTGACCTTAGAGCAAGGAGTTTCTATGCTCATTGTTGAGTGTAAAGCAAGAAGACCCTGGACCATTTGTTTCGCCATAGCACATTTGTCTCTTACCTTTGACAGATGTCTTTGCGATTTGGGATATGGAGTACGTGTTTTGGTTTTGTCTGTATCGCAGAGGTTGAATATGGTTAACTTAATGTCCACAAGGATGTCTCTTGTACTTACAAATATATCGATTCAATGGCCAGTGGGTATTCTTTACAACATCTTTGTTGGTGTTAGAGAAGGCTACGTGTATATTAATTTTGTTGTCTTAGAACTCGAAGAAGAACCTAAGGATCCCATTATCTTGGGTAGACCTTTCTTCCACTGCTATAACAATGACCAATGTGCAGAACAATCGGATTGATCTGAATCTTGAGAAATAGAACATGCGTTTCAACATTGAGAATTTTATGAAGAAGTCCACCATTGATGGACATACTATTCGGGTAGACACATTGACAGACGAGATAGAGGAGTACGCAAAAGATTTTACACTGAGGATCCACTCCATGATGCCTTGACTCATATAGTGAGTGATTATGGATTTCTAAGCGTTGACACATCCGAGACTGCTACATTGTTGATTCGACACCAACAATCAAGAATCATTTCGCCTTCATCAAGCTTGATGAGACATTTTCAACTTCCAATGAGCTCGCGACGACTTCCAAAACCATATTGAAGCAAATTGAAAGCTCCAAATCTCGAGTTCAAACCATCGCTAGTCGGATTAATGTACGTTTTCTTGGTTCACTTTATATTGTGATTATTCTTGCTAACCTAAACAATGCTGAGACCGTTTTTCTTCTTTTAAAATTGCGAAAGTATATAAAATTATTTGGGTACTCTTTAAATGATATCACATGTACTTCCCCGGATCTTTGTATGCATAGGATCTACTTAGAGGAGGAATCCAATACTTCCATTGACCACAAACAAACACTTAATCCTAAGCTCATTGAAGTTGTCAAGAAGAATATTTTTAAATTTTTGGGTGCAGGTGTCATTATTCCATCTCTGAGAGCACTTGGGTGAGCTCAGTTCATGTGGTTCCAAAGAGGGATGGCATCATTGTCATCACCAGTGAGAAGAACGAGCTCGTTCTAACTAGGACTATCACATGCCACAAGATGTACATCGACCACCAAAAACCTGACCTTGACCACCAGAAAGGACGAGTTTCCTTTCAATTTCATTGATCAAATGCATCAAAAGCTTGAGAAACTTGCTAATCATCCTAACTATTTCCTTCTTTATTGTTATTTAGGTTCCTTTCAAATTCTTATCCATCCGACACACCAGGAAAAGACGATATTCATGTGTCCATATGTGACATATCCTTATCGGAGGATGCCTTTTGGATCGTGCGATGCACAAGCCACTTTCTAGAGATGCATGATTTTAACCTCACCGATTTGATTAAGGATCTCATGGAGGTTTTTATTGATGATTTTTCTGGCTACGGTTCATTATATTTTAAATTTTTATCTAACCTTTGCAAGATCTTGGAACGATGTGAGGAAAAGAGTCTAGTGCTCAACTAGGAGAAGTACAATTTTATGGTGCAAGATGGGATCGTGTTTTAGTGCATACGATTTCTGAGAAAGGAATCGCGGTGGAGATAGCCAAGATTGAAGTGATGACAAGTCTTCAACCTCCAACTTCGGTCAAGGAAATTCGAAGCTTTATGGGACATGCATGCTTTTGCAGGAGATTCATAAAGGATTCCACCAAGATTGCCAAACCTTTGTCATGTCTTCTATGCAAAGACATCAAGTTCGATTTGGATGCAAATTGTCTATCATCTTTTCAGACATTAAGGGGGCACTTGTTAACGCTTCTATTGTACAACTACCAGACTAGGATTTTCCTATCAAGGTTATGTGTGGTGCCAGTGATTATGTTGTGGAAGCAATGTTGAGCCAGAGAAAGCATAAGAAGCTTCACAGGATTTACTACGCTAGCAGGACACTTCATGATGCTCGATCAAGTATGCTACTACTGTTGGCTATGTTTATGCATTTGGGAAGTTCAATCAATATTTAGTGGGTTCCAAAGTCATTGTCCACATAGATCATGCGTCTTTGGGGTATTTTATGCCTAAGAAAGAAGAAAAATCGAAGCTTTTGAGATGAATCTTGTTGTTACAAGAATTAGATGTTGAGATTCGCGATAAGCGAGGAATCGAGAATGGTGACGCGGACAATCTATCTTGATTACAAGTGGAAGCTGAGACACCACTTGATAATAGTCCCCATGAAGAAAATGTTTATATGGTTACCTTGTTGTAGGATTAACACTTAGATGGATTTGATTGTTTTGCCATTAAACAGATTCATGATGAGATTCCATGGTTTGCAAACTTCGTGAACTACCTTAATGCAGATGTCGCACCACCTAATTTCACAGGCTATGCATAGAAGAAGTTTCTGAGAGATGCCAAACATTATTTCAGGGACGATCCTTTCCTCAACAAGAGATGCTCTGATTGCTTATTTTGTAGGTGCGATTCAGAATCCAAGGTGCAGGGTATTCTCTACCACTTCTTGGGTCAGAGTACGCCAGAAATTTTGCAACCTTCAAAATTGTCTTGAAGGTTCAATCGGCCGAGTTTTGGTGACCTACACTTTTCAAAGACGCCCACGAGTTTATTTCAAGGTGTGATTTTTGCAGGAGAAAGGGAAATATTAGCCAGAGAAGTGAGATGCCTTAGAATTTCATTTTGGAGGTCGAGGTGTTTGATATGCAGTGTATTGATTTCATGGGACCGTTTCCATCTTCCTATGGAAATCAATAAATCTTGGTTTCTAAGTGTGTTGAGGTACTCGATAGCCCTACTGATGATACATAGGTGGTCTTGAAAGATTCAAATCAGTGATATTTTCATGGTATGGAGTCCCTATAGTGGTCATTAGTGACAGAGGATCCTATTTTATCAACAAGGGGTTTGAGATTATGTTGAAAAAGCATGGAGTCATACACAATGTAGCAATGCCTTATTATCCTCAGTTGAGCAGCCATGTTGAGATTCCAACAAGCAAAAATCAAGGGGATCCTAGAAAAAATTGTAGGTTAGACTCATAAAGATAAGGTTGCGAAGCTAGATGTGCGTTATGGGCATATCAAACTGCTTACAACATACCTCTAGGCACTACACCATTTCATTTGGTGTATGTAAAGGCTTACCATTTTGCTGTTGAGATGGAGTTCAGTGGTTATTGAACTACAAAGTTGATGAACTTCGATATCAAGTCAGCAACGGAAAAACGAATGATTCATCTTCATGAGGTAGATAAGATGATTCAGAATGTTGATGAGAACACACGGATGTACAAGGAGCAAAAAATGCATGGTATGACATGAAGATCATTTAGAGAACTTTCAAAACAGAGCAAGCTCTACTTTTCAACTCCCGTCTAAAGCTATTTTCTGGAAAGATCAAACCGCATTGGTTATGACCGTTTACTATTGTTAAGGTTCGACCATATGGAGTTGTTGTTCTTGAAAAGAATGGGTTAAAATTCATTGTAAAAAGGAAAGACTAATGCCATATCTCGCACATGCGACATCTGAAGAACGAAATAGCGTTCCATTGACGAAACCACCCGTGATATGAGTATTAAGAAGGCAAGTTCGTGACCATATCTCACGATCGTGAAACCACCCGACATCTGGGAGGCGACCCATTGTTTAGCTTTTCTTTTTTTTTCTTTATGATTTTTGTGTTTGGTTAATTTTTTGTTTTGGTTATTAAGTGTCTCAGTAATTTTAAGAACGTAGTGAAAAACATCGACCGATCCCTTGTTACGTATTTGTTGATACATGCCATGACTCCGTGGATGAAATTTTACATAATGAAAAGGATTGACTGATCCTTTCCAACAGATTGGTGGGTTAATGTCGCGATATAATTTTCCACTCGATTTCATGTGTCAAAAGACCATCTCTCTCATTGTTGTTGGGGTCCAAAACTGTCCGGACGAAATCGATGCCTGAAAAGGATTACGGAAACGATGTTGTCTCCTTCGGACAC
>OVAN01014642.1:0-11888 GCA_900406275.1 Anastatica hierochuntica | reverse complement strand
CATGAATAGTTAATGATTTTTTGAGAGGTTCATGGATGGAGATGCCCTTAGATTTTTAAATCGGTTCATCACTAGATTTAGGTGTTGTGGTAACGACCTTGACCAAAACCACCACACCAATTTGCATATATAGAGAGTGATGAGAGGGACAAGTGCCCTTTTCAATGTTTCCATTTAATGTAATCCGTAAGAATCTATATTTAACCCTGTGTGTAACTATAAGTTTGTTCTTAAGTTTATACATACATTACCCACCAAGATGAAGGAACCGCTCTCTCGATCACCAAAATTCAAGTTTTGATGTTGAAAATAGTAAATCCGAAAAGAATTTAGATTTAAATTAATATAAAAAAAAACTCAAAATTCGTATGGCTAGCTACGCCAGAATGGGTAATTACATTGTGTTATTTGGTCGATATCACTTCAGATGAGTTCAATGGACTTTGTAAGCAGTTGAGAGATAATGGGCTGTGAACATCTAATATAGGCCTTTTAAACTCCCAATGATCTTTTTGTTTTTACTTTTTTTTATTGATGGTAAATACCAAAGATAACACATAATACACTACGAGTGGGGGTGGAAGCAGACAGTGTCAATTTCATGTGGACAAAAAAGAGAAGAAGATTTGGTTTGGGTGATGTGAAAGGTCTTTGGTTCGACTAGGTGATCAGCACAAAAAAACCATATCAACCTAATCTTTGGCGTTCTCTTGAGATGGTATTATGAGTTCATATGTGACCAATACAACCAAACAATTTCTCTAGCTGATGGAGTTAACGGTTTTAAGTAAATATGAACAAATCAGTTTCTCATAGTATAGATATTTTTCCACGTAGAAAGGGAAACACAAAAATTCTTATACGGCTAAAGTTCATGTCATATCACTCGTTATCTTCAACAATTTTCATGTATATCCTTGTTAGTCTCTATCGTTGTGGTATCTACGTGTCATGAACTTTTCGTTTTCACAGCTGTGGAGATTTCTACCTTATCACCCCAACAAAATATTAATATAATGAAACAATCTGTCGATATATTGAAGCTGCTTATTGACGAAACGTCAAAAAAAAAAGAGAGATTTGGTGTAGTAAATAAAAATAAGTTGGTTCGTTAGTTTGTTGAACCGGTTTAAGTAGTAGGATATGTTAGGATAAACTTTATCTAGAGAGACTAAATGAAGGATATATTCCTAATCATATCAAGTATTTAATTAGATAAAGTATATCTAATATATATCTCACATTAGATTGTTGTGATTAATTTATGTATAGATTAAATGTAAGGTTGGAAAAATGTGATGCTTAGATGGTCCCCAATCTATTTTGCTGCTTGAATTTGTTAATCAAAAGAATTTTCCGACAAGTAAAATGAACGTAACCTTTAATCACAAAAGCAAGAATTAAAGTTGCTTTTTGCACTACAACTTGTAGTTTAATAATTATTGTTACTGCGAAGCAAGCCAAGTCTAGTTGAAACGGTCCAAATTTGGTTTCTTGATTGACAAAACAAAATATCTGGTCTTTTAGTATTAGGATAAGCATGGTGATTAATTTTGTTTGAAACGAAACTGAGACTTGATACAAAGTGATAGCGATGACTCTAGAAGCAGCCAAAATCCACCCCTACAATAAAGCAACCAAATAATTATTTCCTACAAAATCATCAAATTTCAAATACTACTACTCAGCTTTTATCATAATTTAATCTCAGCTTCAACACATATATAGAGAGAAGCAACATCAAACACACGCAGAATCCAAAAAATAAAATAATAATAATAATAATAATAATAAACATAAGAGAATGAGGAGAATATTGTAAGGCGATGATTTCATGAGCATGAAGAAAAATGAGAAGAGCAGTGAGAACAGTAACCAGAGAAGGTTCAGTGACGAACAAATCAAGTCATTGGAGATTATATTCGAGTCGGAGACGAGGCTTGAGCCAAGAAAGAAGGCAGAGTTAGCTAGAGAGCTTGGGTTGCAACCGAGGCAAGTGGCTATATGGTTTCAGAACAAAAGGGCTCGTTGGAAATCGAAGCAGCTCGAGAGAGAGTACAACATTCTCAGACAAAACCACGACAACTTAGCTTCTCAGTTTGAGTCCCTTAAGAAAGAAAAACAAGCTTTAGTCTCCGAGGTATGTTTTAAGCCAAGAAAGGTTCTGTTTCGGAAACAATAGAATTTGTTTGATTTAGTTGTTGTTGTTGTTATGCAGTTGCAGAGGTTAAACGAGAAGGGGATGCATAAAACAAAGGAGGAGGAAAGGCAGTCTTGTAGTGATCAAGCGGTGGTGGCTCTTAACAGCACAAACCATGAAACCGAAAACGAAAAGAATCCGAATTGTGAACCCGAGGAGATGTATGTCAAAGGTAATCACACGGGTTTGTGTGATCATGATAACAATGCGAAGATAGAGTATTTTGATGGGTTTGAGGAAGAAACATATCGTCGGTTAATGAACATAGGAGATAGTTGCTTGACATCATCTGATGACTGGGGAGGTTTCAAATTGGACCAGTCCAGCAGCAACTGCCCATGGCGGGACTTTTGGTCATGAAGATTTCAAAAAAAAACAACATGCAGCAAGAAGAAAAAAAGAGAAAACAAATTAGTCTTCTGAAGAGTAAAGACCAATAGAGAGAGATTGGATACATACTCAAAAAGAAATTGACATATCCATCAAATTAGTCTAGCCGCATATATTTGTGCTGAATAAGCGAATATCATGTTTTTGCCTTTAGTATAATTTTTGTTTTTAAGTCGTGTGTACTTATCATATTTTGTAGCTATAGTAAGTTTAATATTTGTTTTGGTGGAATAAAAGAATCAATGATTAACTAGAAGAAAAATAAAAAAAAAGAAGTAATTAGAGGAAACAAATAAAATGCTTTTGTTTAGAATAAGCATTATGATAAGTAAACTAAGTGTGTAGGTTGGTGAGGCTGAAAGAATAAAATGACATGAGTCTAGTATTGTAAGCAAGCAAGCATGTTGGTTCCAGACTAAACCAAATAATGGATCGACTGTATAATCAAGGAAACCATATGGTACAAGTTTTGGGTAGGCTAATTTTTAGTTTTATAACCTTTTATGTTTAAACTTTCTTAAGAAATGGCCAAACTAGCTTAGTATATGGAGTAGTAGAAGTAGATTCATGATAAACACTAGCAGAATGATGAGCTATATATTATAAATATGTGTTAGGTAAAAACATAGAATAACAATAATAAAACCATTTTATATATATATATATAATTATACAAGAACGAATAGCAACAACTTAGTTATGGTTCGTAACAAGCAACACTCTCTTAACAAAATCCAACAGAAATCCAAATAGCTAAGAAACATATACTACATGCAAATACATCCAATGAATGCTCTTGGACGACGTCGTTCAAAACTTCTAGACCACGTGATCTGCCAAACAAGCTGATGAGTAAAGAAATGGTAAAATCACACACACTTAGATTATATAAATAATTAAAGAGAGAGAGAGATGAACCTTGAAAGTTAAGTAGATAGACTGTCTCAAGAGTTTCACGGTTCTGCGTTGGCTTATATGGAACGTCTTTCTTGAAAGCCTTAGACGCATCGGTATCTGGATGGATCTTCTTCTTCAACATCCTCTTCATCATCTACATTTATAAATATAATCCCCAAACACATATGATGATGTTACATTTGCATATAAAGACACATATGAAGAAACACCATGACACTGATAATTAAAAACGCGCAACATGAAAGTAATATTCGAGCCACTGATAATGATATATGAACATGTAACATGTACGTAGAGCGTGATTTGACGCCGTTTCGCTGGAATAACAGGTGCACATGTAACGTGATCAATGCTAGTTGCGTTTCGTTTTCAGTAATAAAACGAATGATTTTATTTTTCACCTGATGCAATTTCTTGATTGGACGCAAGTCTTCTACGTCATCTTTGGACTTTGACTTGATCATCTTCTTCTTAGCAAACGAGAACTTACCACTTAGTTTTGACCCATTAAGTTTACAATTTTTAACCTCCTCATCAAGATTAGGGTTCTTTGGTTTATCGCCATGCCACGTATTATTGTCTTGGTCCTCCATGAAAAGCTCCGCTAGTGTCCTTCTCTTCTTCTGCGGCTCAAGCTCCGTCTCTATGACTGCTGAAACCATTGGCATATTAACGGTTTTCATCGAGTCATCAATGTGATCATTGTCCAATATCTGTTACAAAGAATACGATCAAGAAGACATGATTGTACAAATTTTTCATTAAAAATCTTACTAGTATACAAATGTAAAGCACCTATAATCTTCAATTTGTTTTCTTATATGAGCTTACAATTAACAAACAACTATTTAAATTCTTTTGATGTGCTTATTAGAAAAATAAGTAAACGATTAAACGATTGAGACACATATATATACGCATGTTTATGTAATCTAATTTATTGTTAAAAAAAGACATACCTGAAAATCATCGCGATGATCATAAAACTTATTGTCATTGGAGATGAGAGGATCCAACTCTTGGTTAGCGTTGTTGATGATGTTACAATCAATTACAACAAAGTCGAGATCCACACTCTCACATTCATCACCAACCCCTTCTCCTTGTTGAAATTTCAAAGTGTCGAAACCGAATGTGCCGATGGTGAGAACTCCATCGAACCAGTAATCCACTAATCCAACTTCATCCATTATAGCTTTTGTGTTCTTCTCTATCTCACTTATTCCTTCGCTTTTTTTCTTCCTCTCGTTTTTAGCCACACCATCTATTATTTGCGCTCACAATACATACACGAGTTTATTGTTTTGTATATATAGCTTGGAAAAATTTTATGCGTTTGTACTAAGGAGGATATATATACGTATTATATAATACCAATATATTAAACATAGGAACACATGGTTGCATATGATACTATTTAAAGTACAAACTGACACTATTTTTAGCGCACACTATTTCTAATTAACAAATAAAGCAACAATATTTTTTTTTAATTAAAAAAACAAACATAAAAACTAACCTTTGATGACATTTTGGTGCAGCTTTTTCTGCACCCAGTTAAAGATCTTGGGAATTTGCCAGAAAAACCAAAAACCAAGTTATATATTTGGAAGCTATAACAAAAGATTAAGCGAAATACTTTATAGAACAAATATATTTAATGTACCGTCATTAGTTTGCTATTTCTTCCTATCAGTAGAAGGAGTGAAGGTCTCTCAAGCAATAGCAATAGCAATAGCATGAAATGAGAAATGTATTAGATACTAATAAATGAAAGGGAGAGTGCTTCAGCTACTGACACGTGTCAAACAAAGAGACTTGGGTTAGATAGGTCTGACTTTTGGGAAACAACACCAATAAGTAGGCGCCACATGTCAGCGTTATCCCATCGTGACACTATTCCTTGTCCCTCGATTATTAATAAATTACTTTTTGACCCAATTATTCTATATTTTATCAAAGTTTGACCCAATAATTTAGTTCTTTGAGTTTCAGTCGAATAATTTCCAGTGTTTCTTTGGTTCGTTTCTTGTAGTCTTGTAGGTGGACTCCTGTTTCTGTCAATACTGTGTAATTTGATTTGACGCCAAAGAAAAAAAATTCGTTGAACAAAAGCAAGAGGTTTGGTTTCTATCAATTTTATGTGTATCGTATTCCAATATATAGAATCTTATTTACCAGCTTTGGATTCCATTACAGAGATTTAAATCTAGTAGAAGCAATGTAAGTCATTGTTGTTACTATGATATAAATGTTGCCGACCGTTCATTCACGATCATCAACGATAATACTCCAATTCTAATCATTAAATTTAAACAATCAAGTTCATTGTGACGTAGTTTAAATCTAATCATCAAATTTAGATATCAAAATCTCAAGAGTGATAGTAACGGATTTTACATCTAATCATTTATAATTGACATAAAATCATTCTCAAAATTGGAAACACATATGATGTGCATGGACACACTTGCTATGTTAATTACAAACTATACATAGTCGTTATCATAATATCATCGCCAACATATCATAATGATTTACGGTTTCATAAATATATATATATATATTCCTTGAGCAACTTCTCTCAAAATTCCTCAAGTGTTTATAGTTTGATAATGACAGTAAGATCATCGTTGTTATTTACTAGGGAATCGTAAGGTCGTTGGGTACCTACTAAACCATCGAAAAAAGTAACAGTAATTAGGCAAATGCATGCACATGCAAAAGTATCCTTTCTCTTTGTCCGTTGCTTCTTGTTCCCAAACATTTGTTATTTTTTGCCTAATAATATAAGCTACTTTTACTTGAGTTACATCAAATTTCTAAAGTATTGTAGTCAGGCCCAAAAATATGAACACATTCCCAATTTATAAACATGATAATACATAGTAGTAAAAAAATGTATATACAGACAGGCCCAAAAATATGAAATTGGGCATGCGCTATGTTTTCGTTTTAACCTCTCCTTCTTCAGTGCTGCTGCTTTGAAGTCGCCTTCATTTCTCTCCTGCGCCGTTTAAACCATAGAGGAAAGTGTTCCTGGAGGAGATCGTAGGATCTTCATCACAGTACCTTTGCATACTTTTTATAGGAACCGTCGAAATATTTTCATTTGAGCAACTAGCTTTTATTCAAGGATTATTAAAATATGTTGAAAAGGAACCTTCACAACCCAAACATCCAATACTGACTAATAGCAAAGGATTTATCTCCTTTTTCCGCATCCAATATGATCGTATTTTAAGCTGACAATGGTTTCAAACTTCAAACTGAAAGTGTATTATAGTTTGTATGCCACAACTCATCTCACGTCGAATATCTCTCATCTTGATAAGTTGAAAGATTTAACATATGATTATATGACCATTGAAACATGTTGGTTAAAGCCCCTTATGGTTCATCGGTGTTGGAGCAAATAGCCGTTAGAGTTCAGTTTGGAATTGGTCTTTGAGTTTTGTTTTAGAGTCAAATAATGACCAAGTGTCTCGGTCAGTTCTATTTTTCTGTTAGCAGCATTTTAGGATCGTATTGTTTGAGTTGTAAGCCTATTTAAAGGCCTTTTGATTTCATGAATAAACATCCAGAACATTTTCAGAACAAACACAGAGCAATATAGATTACACATTGGTATCAGAGCTCTGTTTCTTTTTCTGATTAACTCAAAGAAGTCGTAGCTTCAATCACGACAGTGAGAAGAGATGTGGGATGACAAAATGAAGTTACCACAATTCGACGGTCACTGGGATCATTGGAGTGAAGTCATGGAGAACTTCTTCCGAGCTAAGGGTCTATAGAGTATAATCGAGACTGGTTTTGAGGAACCTGCAATCACAACAGTATTGACTGCAGAACAAAGACTTCAGCTCGATAGCGCAAAAAATAATGATCACAAGGTGAAACATTATCTCTATCAGAGTATCGATAGAGTGACATTCGAGCAGATCTTGAATAGAAGATCTTCTAAAATCATATGGGACTCGATGAAAGCAAAATTTGGAGGAAACGCTCGAGTGAAGAGGTCATTACTCCAAAAGTTGAGAAGGGATTTCGAAGTGCTGGAGATGAAAGAGTTTGAGAATGTTGAAGAGTATTTCACCCGTGTACTAGCCATTACAAATCAGATGAGAAGCAATGGGGAAGTAATGGCTGACACGAAAGTGGTGGAGAAAATTCTTAGAACTCTTACTGAGAAGTTCTTGTACGTGGTGGTCTCTATAGAAGAATCAAAGGATATCGAGAGTATGTCCTTAGATGAACTACAAAGTTCTCTGGTGGTTCACGAACAGAAGTTTAAGAAAGCAGATACAAGAGATGATCAAGTGTTGAAGATAACACATGGAAGAGGAATGGGATCCAAAGGAAGAGGATTCTCAGCAAGAGGGAGAGGGCGTGGTAGAGGCAGAGCCTTCTTTAATAAGAGCACAATGGAGTGCTATAAATGTCATCGATTAGGACATTTTCAAAATGAGTGTCCTAAGTGGGAAGAAGAGGCCAACTACGCTGATTTCGATGAGACCGAAGAGATGCTTTTGATGGCTTACATTGAAGAAAGTATGGATGAAGATGATGATCGTGCATTGATGACAAATCTAGAGAAACAAGAAAACATGAAGAAAAGAGCATGGTTTCTTGACTCGGGGTGTTCAAACCACATGAGTGGAGACAAGACTCTGTTCTCATCAATAGATGAAAGCTTTAGACATTCAGTCAAGCTGGGAAACAACAAGAGAATGGAGGTGATAGGGAAAGGAAATGTGAAGTTGATCATGAACAATGCAGCCTACGCAATAAGTGATGTGTATTACGTACCGGAGCTCAAAAACAACCTGTTAAGTCTCGGGCAATTGCAAGAAAAGAATATCACTATCATCATACAGAGGGGAACATGTAAGATGTTTCATGAAGAAAGAGGATTAATAGCTGAAAGTCGAATGAGCACCAACAGAATGTTCATTCTATTTGATCAAGTAACTGAAGAAGCTCGATCAAAGGAACAACAATGCTTGCAAACCACCACAGAAGACATATCAAAGTTGTGGCATGAAAGGTATGACCATCTAAGTTACAATGGGATGAAGATACTACAAAACAAGAAGATGGTACGTGGTCTCCCAGAGTTCAATGCTCAAAACTTCACTTGTTCAGATTGCCTTGTGGGCAAACAACCAAGAAATCCTATTCCAAAGAAGAGTACCTGGAGAGCCAAGGAAGTACTCGAGTTGGTACACTCTGACATTTGTGGACCAATCAATCCCACATCAACTAGTGGCAAGAGGTATGTTCTGTGTTTCATAGATGATCACAACAGGAAAGCATGGGCTTATTTTATGAAAGAGAAGTCAGAGGCATTTAGTCATTTCAAATTGTTCAAGAAAAGGGTGGAGACTGAGACTGGAAAAAGCATCAAGTGCTTGAGAACCGACAGAGGGGGAGAATACACATCACATGAGTTCTCAAATTATTGCAAAGAAGAAGGAATAAGAAGGAAACTAACAACAGCTTATACGCCTCAGCAAAATGGCATTGCAGAGAGGAAGAACCGAACCGTAATGAATATGGTTCGGTCAATGTTGTCCGCTAGAAAGGTACCAAAAATCTTTTGGCCTGAGGCAGTAAAGTGGACCTTTCATGTCTTGAACAGGTGCCCTACCTTAGCAGTTCAAAACGTCACTCCACAAGAAGCATGGAATGGGACAAAGCCAAATGTGGAGTATTTTCGAGTATGGGGAAGCTTGGCGCATGCTCACGTATCAGATCAAAAACGAGGTAAGCTTGATGACAAAAGCACAGCTTGCGTCATGATCGGTTTTTCTGAAGAATCAAAAGGCTACAAGTTGTATGATCCAAAGGCCAAAAGAATCGTGATAAGCCGAGATGTAGTTTTTGAGGAAACAAAGGGCTGGGATTGGAGTGGTGATCAAGATCAACATGAAGATGTTGAATTGACATGGAACGATGATGACATATCTGTGGAAGAAAGTGAAGAAGAGACAGATGAGTTACAAGAGGAACAAGTGGCACCAATGAGAGAAGCTCAAGCTGAACAGAACGTGGGAGCCAGGGAGGGATGAACAAGGAGAATCCCACGTTACCTCAACGACTATGTCACTGGTAATGATACAGAAGTCGAGGAAGATGTAGTGAACATGGTGGAGTTAAGCTCAATTGATCCTTCAACCTTCGAGGAAGCAGAGAGAAGTACGAAGTGGAAAGAAGCCATGAAGGAGGAAATAAACTCTATTGAAAAAAACCAGACATGGGAGTTGTGCTCTCTTCCGAGTAATGCTAAGTGTATTGGGGTGAAGTGGATATATAAAACAAAGATGAATGAGCATGGAGACATCACCAAACATAAGGCGCGACTAGTGGCAAAGGGATACTCTCAGGAACATGGAATAGACTATACAGAAGTCTATGCTCCGGTGGCTCGAATGGACACAATCAGAACCGTCTTGGCCACTGCAGCTCAGAAAGCTTGGATTGTGTATCAATTAGATGTGAAGTCAGCATTCCTACATGGTGTCATCACACAAGAAGTCTACATTCAACAACCTAAGGGATATGTGGTAGAAGGATGTGAAGACAAAGTTTACAAACTTCATAAGGCACTCTACGGGTTAAAACAAGCTCCGAGAGCTTGGTACAGTAGAATCGAAGAGTACTTCCTCAAAGAAGGGTTCACAAAATCTCAGAACGAAGAGACCTTATTCTTGAAGTCCAATGATCAAGGTAATATATTAATCGTAAGTGTGTACGTCGACGATCTCATTTACACAGGAAGTGATGTTGAGATGATGATGGAGTTCAAGATGTCAATGCAAAGGGAATTTGACATGACCGATCTTGGAAAGATGAGATATTTTTTGGGAATTGAGGTACTACAAACAACACACGGCATTCACATCTCTCAAAGTAAGTATGCACTGGAAATCTTACAACGATTTAATATGGAAGATTGTAATGAGGTTTACAATCCTATGGTGCTCGGGAGCAAACTTGATATGGATAAAGAAGGAGAGAGGGTCGATGAGACGCTGTACAAGAAGATGATTGGAAGCCTAATGTACATCACCACTACTCGACCGGACCTGCGATTCTGTGTTAGTCTCCTAAGTCGTTATATGTCAAGTCCTACTAAGCTACATGCTCAAGCTGCAAAGAGAGTCTTAAGATACTTGAAGGGAACAACAGACTTTGGTTTATGGTACAACAGAGGAGGAAGCGGAGAATTGCTTGTGTATACCGACAGTGATTTCGCCGGTGATGTCGATAGTAGAAAAAGCACCTCAGGATATGTTTTTCTCATGGACAACACAGCCATAGCTTGGTCTTCAAAGAAACAGCCCATTGTCACCTTATCTAGCACTGAAGCCGAGTATGTAGCAGCCTCAACTTGCGCATGTCAGGCCATTTGGTTCAAGAGGATCTTAACAGAGTTGGGATATGATGCAAGTGGAAGTACGGTAATCATGTGTGACAATACTTCAACAATCAAGTTATCTAAAAATCCTGTGTTTCACGGTCGATGCAAACATATTGAAGTTCGCTTTCACTTTCTAAAGGACCTAGTCAACAACGGAGAAGTGATTCTGGAACACTGCGGATCGAATGAACAAATTGCAGACGTGTTCACGAAACCATTGAGTCGAGAAGCATTTGAAAGATTGAGGAGCATACTTGGAATTTGCTCAGCCAAAGATAAGCTAGGACTTGGAAGCCAAGTCTAGTTTAGGGAGGGTTTGTTGGAGCAAATAGCCGTTAGAGTTCAGTTTGGAATTGGTCTTTGAGTTTTGTTTTAGAGTCAAATAATGACCAAGTGTCTCGGTCAATTCTGTTTTTCTGTTAGCAGCATTTTAGGATCGTATTGTTTGAGTTGTAAGCATATTTAAAGGCCTTTTGATTTCATGAATAAACTTCCAGAACATTTTCAGTACAAACACATAGCAATATAGATTACAATCGGTCGATTTACTTCATATAATGGGCTTTTGTCAAAGAGTTCCAAATAGTTCGTGTGTTATTTACTTACATAGTCAGAATATGAACATGGTTGATCCATTATTTTTCCTATTTTTATCGTGTTGAATGTTTTAAGTTATAGTGTCAAAGGAAAGACTAACTTGTTATATGTGAATGAGCATACTAGTGAGTTAATTGTATATAATATCCTGATAATACATTAATTATTTAATTATTTTATGTGGTAGCACATGCAAATCATATATGCTAAAAATATATTAAATTAACTCAAATGCATTTTTCTTGTGTTTCGAACATGGAGTCAGTCAAAGTATTCAAAACAAAACATAAGTATTTTTTAGTTAACTAGGAGTATCTCCGCGCTACGCGCGGATTTGTGGTTTTAATTTTTTGAGATTTC
>OVAN01014641.1:0-11889 GCA_900406275.1 Anastatica hierochuntica | reverse complement strand
AATTTGCGAGTGCAAATTTTCCTCGCAAATTGCGTGTTTTCTTGTAGTGGTACAAGGACCAAAATAAGGACAATAAGAAGTTATCAAGCCAAAACATGATAGATAGATATACCTGATGCCTCATAAGAGGAACTGAAAGAACACCAGGAGGTAGATCCTTTTCGGTCTTGGGTTGTTTCAGATCCTAAAGATTAACAAACATCAGGTTGATTAATGGAATAACACAGACATAACTGAATCAAGAAGACGAGCTAATAAACTAGTGTTGAAGTCCATTGGATAATAAGTTGAGATTAGGATGAGATATACTTGTAATGCAGCCTGATAGATAACCCTCTCACTAATAGTTGACTCTTGTGCATCTTTTCCTTCTTCATCACTACCTGAACTATTGTCGTTAACAGTAGAATCCATCGTAACCTAAGACGATCCTTTCGATGTCCGAATCAGAGATTCTCAGGAGGAAAGTAGAAAGAAAAAGGAAACAATCGGAAAACCTAAAGACCTAATTAGCTTTATTAGGGAAGACCAAAAGTTAGAGGATAATAAACACACTCTGCACTTAAGGTTTTGGTTTGGGCGGAGAAAGAGTCTTGAACAAGAAAGAGACTCTCTATATATATATTAACACCAAGAAAGGGCTTTATTCCATTAAGTCGGTTGGCCCAAGAAAAATACCATATCAGCGATCCAACGGTCCTTATCTGATTTTGAAGATCTATCTTTTTTAACGGCTACGATTTTTCCGGGGGAAGCTGAAAACAGAGTAAGCAAATTTATTTCTGCGTCTCTTCGCCTTACCTTCCTCTGCAAAACCCTAATTGCAGAATTCGATCCGTCAAACGCAAGCTTGATAAACACTCATCATGATATCTGTCCATTGTCTGACTTGCAACAATGTAGCGATGCCACACTTACAAGATCCACAAACGAATCTACTTTACTTAAACATCGATCCAGCTATAACCAGGGGTCTTGTGAAGCCTTCTTTGCTTCTGTGTGATTCTAATACTCGCTGCATCTTCCCATCTCTCAGCAGATGAATAGGTGTTGGATAGGAGAACTAAGCTTCCTGTTGTTGTTCCTTTAAGACTCTGCATCCTTTTCGACACTTGATCCCCAAGTTCCACATTCTTGTACGTCCAACAAGCTGAGAGAAGTGTACCCAATACGCGGATGTCCGGCTCAAATGGCATCTTGTTTATTAAATCATAAGCTTCGTCCAAGTATCCGGCACGGGCTAGGAGATCAGCCATGCAATTGTAATGGTCTGTTCTTGGAATGACGTTGAAATCTCCTCGAGCCATTGAGTTGAACACTTGTTTCCCTTCATCCACAAGTCCTGAATGGCTACAAGCAGACAAAAGAGCAAGAAAAGTCACCTCGTCTGGGTTCACACCTGCGTCCTGCATATGGTCGAATAAACAGAGAGCTTCTTTGCCAAGCCCATGAATTCCAAGTCCAAACATCATTGTGTTCCATGAGACTGTATCCCGCTTATGCATTGTGTCGAAAATTCTCTTGGCCACATCAAGCTTTCCGCACTTGGTGTACATATCTATCAGTGCATTACAAATGCTTGTATTAACTGCATATCCATGAACAACACAATACCCGTGGCAACTAGAACCATGTCCCAAAGCAGCTAAGTGAGAGCAAGCGGTTAAAACACCAAGCAATGTTGTTATATTTGGCTGAACTCCGGATGATTTCATATCGTGAAACAAACGTAAACCCTCTTCTGCACGACAGTTCTCCACACACCCAGAGATGAGAGAATTATATGAAACAATGTCTTTCAAGCCAATCTCACTAAACTGCCTGAAAGCATCACATAAGCTTCCATGTTTGGCGTATAATGAAATCATGGTGTTTCCAACTGTTAAGTCTAAGATAAATCCTGCTTTAATCGCGTAACAATGTACACATCGCCCTCCATTAATATCACCAAACCTCGCACAACCCATCAGAATAAGCCCAATGGCTATCGGCGTCACAACTGCCGCACCTGCATTAACCAGCATCTGCAAGAACACTTCTCCAGCTTCCTTTATCATATCATTTTCGACGTACCCTCCAATCATAGCACTCCAGGTTACCTCATTCTTCTGAAAATCCGAATCGAAAACTCTTCTCGCATAGATAATGCACTTGCTTTTGGCATATATATCCAAGATCCCCGTCTTAACAACTAAATCATTGCTAAACCCCATTCTTATGCAGTACCCATGAACGGCTTTTCCTTCGCTCAAAGCACCAGCTCTTCCTATTGCTGGAAACATCCCAACGATGGTGGATAAATTAGGGCTGAGTCCACCGCTTCTCCGCATATCCAAAAACAATGCAATGACATCATTTAAACAGCAATGCAAAGAAAACCCGGAGATCATAGCGTTCCACGTGACAATATCTCTTTCGGGCATTTCGTCGAACACCTGTAATGCCATATCGAGCTCCCCACATTTAGCATAAAAATCGACCAGAGCAGTAGAGACATACATATCAGCTGTAAAGGCGCTACATTTCACATGGCTATGTATCAGCTTACCATCTTCAATGGCTCGCAGACCAGCACAAGCTTTCAGGACAAACGGGTACGTATATTTCGTGGGTCTAACACCCGAATTCAGCATCTTGTAGTACAAATCCAAAGCCTTTTCCGGGAAATCATTGGATGCATAGGCTCTGATCATCATGTCCCAAGCAATAGGATTTGTTCTTGGATGGGGAATTTCGTCGAACACCTGGCGTGCAAGTTCCACTTCATTGCACGATGCGTAGAGACGAGTTAAACTGATGAGGAAAGTAGAGGAACTAAGCGTAAGGGAACGTTTAAGAAGGTGCTGATGAATGATCTGTCCTAGGATTAGATCCCCTGATCCAATACATGATTCAAGAAGTCTCAGAAACATTGGAAGAATGGATTTTAAATTTCACCACCACGTAAGTTTCTTATCTGCTCTGTTTCTCATTTCGGTGTAACGGAAACTGCAGTAATTTATAGAGATTTTGATTAGAAGCAAAGATTCTTGTAGTGGTTATCGGGTCTACTAGTATTATATAGAAATTAGCATGCACCCATTTGGTTTCTCTGCACACCTTTGAGATTGACTCCCACTGAATAAATTAGCATGAGCCAGGTGATTGTAGGCGAATCTCTTGTCCGGATAACAGAGTTTCGTCGTTTACAAACGGTTTTGAAGCGAACAAGAGATTTAGCCGGAACGCATGAGAGTATCTCTTCCACCAACTCCCATGGAAGAAGCTTCTCCGAATTCATTTGTTTTTTTTTTCTTGGACAAGGTTTTGATTGATTGGAAGCTCGGGTATTGTTTTTTTTTTTTTTTGGCTCAGAAACAAGATTTTATTCAACGCTCAGCAGGCAATATTACACATGAGGCTAAAGCCTCTCGTGCTAAAATATCAGCTCGCTTATTATCTAATCTATCAATAAACTTATAAGTAATCAAGGAAAAGTCATTAGAAAGTTCCCGAATATCCTCTAAAACCGCAAAAATCTCAGTGTAGACGCCACCATTGCGGAGTAAATTCACGAGCACTTGGCAATCAGAACAAACTTGCAAAGAAGAAACTCCACAAGCCCTAGCGGATTGCATCGCCGCAAGCACAGCATACGATTCAGCCATAAGAGCTGACTTAACATGTGCTTTCACGTCAGAGAAATCTCCTTAAGAGAAATCCGCATCAGAGTGGAATGACCATCCCAGACCACACCAAAGAGATGATGGTTCCCAGGATGCATCAACACATACTATTGTAACACTCGAATCCAGTCCACTAACCATTGCCTCTGACCTCTGCTTAGGAAGAATGACTCTTGCAGCTTCCCAATCTCTTGCCGCCTTGCAAGCAAGACTCAAGACCGTAGCCGGAGTTGTCACTTTGTCCTCAAATACCAGGGCATTACGGCTTAGCCAAAGGCCCCAACAGATCCAGGCATGAAAGTGAGCTCTCGTTATACCCAGGGGCGGTAATACGACACAGGTGCTGGCCCTCCTAAGAACCGAGGGGAGTGTAGGAAGCTGAGAAAATGACTCAAGCGTAAGAGGAGCTAAGTACCATACTTCTTGGGCAAAAGGACATGTGAGCAACAAGTGATCTACCGTCTCAGGTTCAGAGCAGCGAGGACACTTAGCCTCCGGGAGAATGCCTCGCGCATGTAATTGTGCCATAACAGGGATCGCATTACGAACACATCGCCACAAAAATGATTTAATCTTCGGAATCGTCTTAAGTTTCCAAATACACTGCTGCCAATTAAACTCCTCCTCATGTTGAGTCGCCACCGCACCTTGGCGAAGCAGAGCATAACCAGTCTTTGTAGAATAGGCACCTCGTTTCTCCGGTAGCCAAACCTGAGCATCACACACCCGACTAGAGCTTAAGGGGAGCAATCGTATCAGCTCACGACAATGAGGGTATTGTATTTTCCTACAAATTTATATGTTACCTAACCACTATTGATTACTACATATGGTTTTCTCCAAAGTATACACGCGGAACAGCGAGTTATATATAGATTAAGAAAATGATTAGCACCAAAATCCCTCCAGCAAGGCTTTAATTATGGCTAATCCAGCAACTCATAAAAGCATTAGGTACTTCTTAACAAGGATTTTATTGTGGACACTGTCCATATTGCATTTTCTGAGGAGAATAATAACTAAGCAGCTTCTTGAACAGTGGGACACGTTCGACCATAGCAAGTTGGAGCTGCTCAGAGCTGTTTACGCGGATACATACTTGCCCTGCCTCTTTGTTGTTCAGATTAGCACTCACAATTACATTGGAGGAACATCTTATGGGCACTTGGGACTGTATATTCCCTCCAATAGCAAGATCAGCATGCCAATCCATCGCAGAAAGTCCAAGAGTTGACAAAAACCGACCGAGCAGATAGTCTTTATCTCTCAACTGAGCTTTCTAAACTACCACCATAAGCAACATCTCCTCCACTAATCATTGCCCCCACTAGACAAGTAGACATAACCATTCGGAAGCGTTTCGTAACCAACATCCTGATTCTACCCATGAGTTTCCAGGACTGGTCTAACGAAAAAGCCATTGATTGGAGGAATCAAGGTACCTGTAGTGGTGAGTAGGATTGTCAGAGTCAAAAGATGCAGGCAGAGATAAATCTGGCATGGGAACTAGAACAGAAGCATGTTCACTTTCTCCCCTCTTCCACATTTTCACTATAATCGTTGGGCAAACCTTTAATCGACAGTCAATTTCTTCAATAGCCTCTTCTGCAGTTATCCGCTGCACATTTACCTCAACATTGCTCTCTCTAGCCACCGAATAATATATAAATATTTTTCACATTGACAAATGGTTACAGTATATTCTCTCCTTTTTTCAAGTAATTGAGAAATAAAAGGATATTAGTAAAAACAAGAATATAAAAAAATAAGGAAACACAAAAGATATAATAGTAGTAAATAAGAAAAATAAAATAAAAGAAATTAAATGCCCACAAATTCACAAACACTTGCAAGGATATTTCTTTCATTCTGCGTTATAAGAAGAGATCAACCCATTTTTTTCTGAAACTGAAACTAAAAAGATTCACACTCTCTTCTTCATCCATTGCGTCCCAACCAACTTTCACACTTATGACAACAAACACCACACACAGGAAACTCTTCTTCTACCACCTACCGAGGAACTCTCTTACGGCTCAGTATTTCTTGTTCCTTGAGACGGTGTTGGAACCGAGCTAGCCGAGCTTGGAGACTGACAAGCCCTGCTGCTTTCCGGGACAACACAAAGCTCAACTGCGTCACATAGTTCTCTATCATGCTTCCTGGTTGGTCCACCTCTGCTAGAAGTTTCATTTCCTGTTTTAAGGATTCAAACCAAAATTAAACCATGGGCGATAATAGTCTACAAATTGTTTATTCATTTAGGTATCCTTACTTACCTCGCGGACAATCTCCATTGTATCCTCGATTTCTTTTCTGTGTGCTGCAATGAGGGCTTCTTCTTCCTGAAAAAGTCACGCGGTGGTTGTTATAATAAGGCATGGACAGAGCTATTAGTATAATTTTTTACCATGCTTGCGAATCAATTTCTCAAGCTTTTTGAGGTTTAAGCGAGTATTTTTACCTCAAGCAATGCATCAATGTTTTCATCAATCGAAGTGTCGGTTTCATACTGCCTCGAAGCAGCAGTTTCACTTGTGTTCTGTCTAAAGTTTGTCAAGGTAGGGATGTCCGAGGAGCTGACATCTCTTTTAGACAAGTTTTGTGGTCTGTCCGGTTTTTCTTCTCGCAACCCTTTTCCCCGGGGTGGTGACACTTTCTTTACTTTCTCTTCACGGTCTGAAGTTTCTTGGGGATATGAAGACAAGTAGTTCCTCTGGCTAGTGGAACCACCAAAAGAATTGTTCGTCTCTGATCTTCCTTTGTCCATTGAGATTGATGGGATTCCACTTTCTTCTCGATAATTTGTCGGCTGTCTGAAGTCGATACCTGAAGTAGTGTAGCTCTCCTTCTCGACCCTCCTCCCTGTTTCATGTACATTCACTTCCTGTGAAGGCTCAAAGACATCTTCTGCATCATTTGACGCCAACAAAGCATCTTTGTTAACCGGAGGCATTGAATTGGCAGTTTGATCTTTCTTGCTATTTCCACTTTTAGACAGACTTTTGACCCTGTTGATTCGGTAGATAACCAACAGGTTAAGAAAAGATGGAACTGGGAATTTGTTTCTATAGAGGCTATAATTTGTAAAACACATACCGATCAGCATATCTTAGAGTATTGAGGGTATGTTCACATGATCCTGCATTCGGAGAAATGCAAGAAATCATCACAGTTCTTGAGTTTCCAACAAATGAGTCACGGAGCACTTCGGTTAGTTTGCTTCCACGGAATGGTATATGTAGCTGGTCATTGTCCAGAGCACGTATACATTCCTTAAGTGCCAAGAGACTCTTGTTAATTTCTGCACCTTCAATCCTAAGCAAAATCCACAGTGAGAAATAAAAACCATTAGATAAGTAGTGTGGTGGTCCTAAAGTAAAAAGATTGCAGCATAGTGCCACGAGTCCAAAAGAGGCATAAGAATTAAGCTACGCATTAGTGGTAGTTCAAACTTCAAACTCCTCAACCTCAGAGGCAAAGAGAATCCTTACCTTGTCTGGCGGTCATTGTCTGTGGTGTCGGCACCTCTTTCACTACCAGCGAGGTCAATGAAAGAAATCTTTCCCACAACTTTCCCACGCAATTCATTAGCGTCATTATTACTCCGTCTGGTTTCTTTTACCTTAACATGCTTCTTTACAACAAGCTGTAAAATAGCATGTGATCTAGAAGATTCCTCGTTTGCTCCAGTTGACCCTGTGCTCCTTTCAGCATTTCCTTTCTCGATAAACTCTTTTACAATCTGAACATCTGAAACTTCATACTCTTGAAGGCCAACAATGCAAACTTGTTGTCTACCATCTTCTCGCATGCAAAGTTTCCTACTCAACAATAACTGAATGAATTAGAAAGCTGTAAACATGCACCTGCGATAGTGGATAACAGTGAAAGCATGGAGACTGAAAGGATGACGAAGTGCCAATGTTTACAGTACTATGACAATCAAAATAACAATTCTAAGCTAGACCATGCTTGATCAATGTTTGTGCCAGACTTTATTTGATGAACTAACATCGAAAAAAACATAAAACCGCTCAACAAAGATTACACTTAAAAGATTTGTGGAAAAGAAAGAGTACTAACTTTCTCTCACTGAGAAGATCGAACAACTTTCCGCCATATATCTCAAAATAGCTGAGCCACAATTTGAACCCCTGATTGCTATATACCGGTTGACGCAGCAACCTCATAAGATCTTCAACAGCTCGTATGGGTAGTGGCTTCATTGTGTATGTCTTACCACTACCTGAATGAGGCAAAAAAATTATCAGGGACATGAAAGCAAGAAGAAACTAATATCAACTAAAAACTAGAATCCGTTAGCAAGAGTAGAACTAACAGAATACGAGTGCATTAAAAGCATTTTTCCAATGAAAATTATTGACATTGCTTACCTGTTTGACCATAGGCGAAGCAAGTAGCTTTAGTTCTCTGAAAAATAATGGGAATTATTGGCTCAATTGTGGCCCGATAAACCTGTTCAGGGGAACAAAAAACAGCTTCAAAGCAGAGTAAAATTTGTGTAAATACTAAAAGATTAATTAATCCATTCGTCAATCCAATCGGACTTAAAAAGGTGGAAACCACATGCTGATCTAGTTTATAGGTCAAAAAGGTATGTTGATAAATAATAACTCTATAACAGCCCAAGGTAGCATCATTCAATTCTGCTAGGATTTTCTATGGACTCTAATACACTGATTATTAAACTACCTCGTCATTTGAAACATCCTCATCTAGAACAGCATCAAAGCAGAACTCATGCTTTTCCACATAAGCAGTCAAATCCACCTGCACCAACAAGATTAGATTATCAGAAAGGAAAAAAATGAAGATAATATATGACCCGTGAGAGCAAGATGCCATCGTTTTACTTGTTCAACGAAATCATGAACTGTAATCAATGAAGAAATCACACAAACCTTCAGCTTGGGCTCATGGACAGTCAAAGAATTATCAGATACCGTGACAACATCATCTTCCTTTCTAGCCGTTTCTTTTTTATTTAGGGGTCTTTTCCTTACCTAAAGAAAAAAAAAGTGGTTTCCCAGTTATACCTATTCATAATAACATTGCTTATAAAACAATCAAGTAGTACCGAACAAGTCGGTGTTCAAGTGAATGACCTACCACTACTTTAATCTTGGCTACACTGTTTTCTCTTCCATTATTTTCTTTTTCATTCTTAGGCAATGAGCCCAAAGGTTCAGCATCTGTTTGTTGCCGTTGTTGACGATTAGCAGGCAAATTAAAGTCTTCTTCGAATTCTTTATTCACACTAGGCATGAAAGGTGATGGCTCAAAGGGTTCCGTAATCACATGCTGCAAAATGAAAGAGAAGTGACATATTACAAGGGTAATGAGTTAATAACTTCCACACGGATATGTACTAGCAAACGCAAGCTACATTTTCGCACAAAATCTTTTCAAGTGACAACAAGACCAAACCGTCATATCTTGCTCAATCCTTGTGTCAAGACTAAAAGTTTTCTAGTGTAAGTCTCACAGATAGATTGCATGCGCACCAAGATAAAATTATATAAGACTCAATATGACAATGGAAGATTGGCAGAAACAGAATTGATAGCCGGAATGTAATTCACTGCTGGTAAAAAGAATTATTATCTTTTTGTTATCTGTCGTCACTAAAGGGCATAACTATCTCTGTACTAGTTCTTCCAAACGTACCTCGGACAGTAGCTCTGTATCATCCATCGCATGAAGATCCAATAATCCAGCTCCAAAGTCACCTCTGAGCTCGGGTGAAAAAAATGCATCCGAGGAGGGCATAGCTGCTGAAGTCTGAGCAGTTGGTGTATATGATTCAGAAGCTGATTCCCCGTTAAAATTGAGATTCCTCATTAGACTGAACAGTCTTTGTTTCTCTTCTGCAGTCTGTGCTCCATAACCCTGGCAGTTACCGCAAACATCACGAAGGTGACATTAAAAACCACAACCCGTCCATGCAACCGAAAAAAATGAGTGCGAACCACACAAATTTCTATAGCAAATAAATTTACCAATCGAAAGAGAAATGACTAACAACGCAACAAACATCTAACAAGGATACAGACTCCTTACCAAAAAAACTCCAAGCTGCCTTTGACAATTGCTATGACTAATATCCATAACATGTAAACTATCCTACATTCATGATGCTGCAGTCTTTTGTGGAACTATTGAAACCATACATGGGCAGGATGCAGCGAAACAAAGTTCTAACGATACTCGGCTATCTATGTCTACCAAACAAAATTCGCTTACAAGCTAGAGTAGACTACAACCAGAAATTTAAGGGCATGCAAGTTATTGGAAGAGTACAGAAAAACGAAGAATTGAGGAAAGTGAATACCTGCGTCAGAAGATTAGGAAGAAGACGCTGATCATTGCCAGAGGAAGCAACAGGAGACGCCAGATGCTGCAAGCCGGCGGATTGTAGCCACCGTGCCATGACAGCATCTCCTGCGTCATTCGTGGGGCCCGCATTGTGGAGAGCCCCCTCATATAGCGCCGTCGCAGCCGCAGCATTGCTCTGCTGCATCTGGCCGCCCATGTGGCGTTGCGATCTTCTTTGAGGAGCCAACTTGGGAGATCTGTAGAACAACTGTTCATCCCAAACAAAACTCGAATTAAAGAAATCTCCGATTCCAAATGTATAAGTTCAGATGAAATCGAAGGAGAAAAAACTCACAATTAGGAGAAAAATCAAATTCAACACAAAACATGAAAGCCGAAGATTACAACAAGAACTTGTTTCACTCCCTCCGAATCTGAAATTCCACCATTAAAATCGCATCAGAGAAACGAAGAAGAAGATCAAATAATCACAGGAGGCTAAAAAGTAATGATTTACCAGACGAAAATGAAAACACGCAACGGGCAGATAAGAGATCTGTGATCTGAAATTTTCCCCGAAAATGCAAAACACAATCAGATCCGCCGGAGAAAAAAAACCCTAAGCAACGAGGATCGGCGTGTTGGGGAGAGAGAGAGAGAGAGAGAGAGAGAGAGAGAGAGAGCTCTGTTCAAAAGTTTCGTCTTCTATCTTGTATGGACCCGTAAGCGACGTTAGGCGTAGAGAGAAAGAGAGATGGGGCGTTGAAGAAGATTTGACAAAGTATGAGACACTAAATTAATAAAATTAAAAAATATGTCGAGGCGTTTCAACTTTTCAAAATAACAGTTAGAACCCCCTCTAACTTTAGAAACAGTTGCAGATTTGTCCAAATTTTCTAGAATTGTTCTATCTAGTCCACAACGTTTGAAACAAGTTCGCACGATTTTCTATAATAAACCTGAATATATATATATATATATATATATATATACAAAAAAGGCTGTTTTATATGTTTTGAATGATCATAAACATACATTGCTAATTTTGTGTTCTTCGATAGTGTTGAAATCCGGAAAACGACCTATTTTCTCATGAATAATAACCATATAACACCAAATCTCCACGAGAATTTTACCTAAAACCAATTGCCCACATATGTGAATTTAAATGCCTCTTTCCCCCCAATTTGATATTTAAACACCAATTTATCCATCGTGCTTGGTTAAGGCAGGTTTAAACTGAGAACCGACACATACCGTGGAACAGTGAACCTAAACCGAAACAAAGAAAACCAGTGTACCGAAAACCCGACCCAGATCTAAAAACACACAACTCACTCTCGTTTCGTAAACCCCCGATTCAGAACTCTGAAGAACCCTAAAAAAATTTAAACTCGAAACCCAGTTCTTTGAAGACAATGAGTTACGAATCAAGAGCATCGAGCTGCATATCAAATAGCCGTCAACGAGGTAGAGTCTATGGCGTGCCAAAGAAATGTTGGTGCGGCGAAGAAGTGATTGGGTTAATTTCGAAATCTGATCTGAATCCATACCGGAGATATTATCGGTGTAGATTTGCTGCAACGAATAAGGTAATCACAAAACTCAATCATGTTATTTCGGTTTATGTTTTTCACGGTTTTGATCCTCTGTAACTCTTTTTTGTAGTTGAGGAACGATAATCATGTTTTTAAATGGGTGGATGAGGCTCATTTAGATGAGATTAAGGAATTGCAGTTCAAATATTCGGCATTGGAACAACAGGTAACAGAAATGAGATCAGAGAGAATGGAGTTTGAAAAGACAGTGAATGAGAAAATTCAAATGCTAGTATAAAAGGAGATGGGAGAAAGGCTTGAAGAATCATTGTCTGAAGCTAAAAGAA
>OVAN01014640.1:1070-11889 GCA_900406275.1 Anastatica hierochuntica | reverse complement strand
GAATATAGGAGTTATCCATAAAATAAATGGAAATACCCTAATTCGAAAGCTCTAAATAAAAGGGAAAGAACCCTAATTTAAGGATCCGACCTAAGACTGTGAAGCATACATACTTGTAATCGACATGTTATTAAAAAGTAATAAAGAAGAGTCTTTTGCATCATCTCTCTATCTCTTTCGCTCATCTATCTCTCAAAAACCCTAGAAATCCTAAAAACCATCGACATACCTTGTTATTGTTCTTCTCCATTGAAGAACCACACAAAAAAAACCCCCAAACATAGGTGATCAAGCTAATTCAAGCATTAAACACGAAGATAAGTGAAGATCAATTGATAATTCCTCGATCTAACAACCTAACAATCATAGATTCATGAAATCCCCTATGAGAAAACCTAAACCCAACTAAAGAACTACTCACTCATAATCAATGAACAATCACAATAGAAATCAAGAGAGAACATGATGTAATTGCTATTAAAAGAGTAAAGGGTTTAGAAATTCTTCTCCAAAACGAAGTACAAGTTTGAATTCGTCTCCCTTAGGTTACAAAGCTCTCTCTCTTGTCTAAGTCTCAGAAAAACAACATAATGAAAGAAAAGACACAAGTTTAGGTTTTAGACATGTAATCTGGTTCTTGAAAAATCGGTTCGGTTCCAAAAAGTCGGTCTGCGAATCGTGACAGGGATCGATCAATCATGGACAACGATCGATCGATCCCTGTCATTCTGCCAGGTTGCTTTACCCCTTCACAAATGCTTCCTTCTATGCTTTAAATCAGTCAAAAATATGATATTTCTGCACAATTAAGCTCGTTACATGTACAAACACTAAAGAACACAAAACCGCTCCAAAGAGAACCGAATACACACTAAAATACCAAATATCACAACTAAAAACCGCAATAAAACCTATAAAATGCTAACACATCATAAAGTTTCGGACTCCACACCACAAAAGAGACTCCTCTAAGTTGTGTGACTTCCATATCGACCATGGCCATCTGACAGAGGATTGCATCCAACTAAGGTTCGAAGTAAATGAGTTCGTAAGGAAGGGATACCTTCAAAAGTTCCTATTCGACAAAGCCAACTCTCACATCTATGAACAAACCAAACGTGACAAGCTTACAGGAGTAGAACCTGATTTGCCAAGACAAGATTGCATCATCAACTTCATCATGGATAGGTCAGAGGGGAACAAAGTGAAACTTTTCGCCGCCAAGCAGAGTACCAGAGCCGCTAAGCCCCATCACGAGATAGACACCATGGCGCTAACCAGAGACTACCCAGATAGCGCCATAAGCTTCAATGCCAACGCTAACGAGGAAGTGTTGACCCAACACCATGATACCTTAGTGATATCCTTGAAAGTTGCAAACTTCCTTATGGAGCCCGTATTAATCGACAACGCCAACTCAACTAAAATACTATTCGCCAACGCCATCAAAGAGCTAGGACTAGAGGAAACTGAAATCACAAAGAAGTCAACTTCCCTAGTTGGATTTATCGCGAGGTGAAACAAAATTTTGGTGAAGTAACCTACCAGTTTATGCAGGTGGCATCAACTGCAGGACCAAGTTCCTTATCATGGATTGCCCCTTGGTGTACAACGTCATCATGGGAAGACCATGGATACATGACATAGGAGTCGTACCGTTAACTCTACACTTGGCCTTGAAATCCATAGATCTACTATTCCAACTCTGTGGTGAATAAAGGAGATAAAAGGAGATTAGGAACGTGCTCGTTCATGCTACCACACGACCTTAAAATCCATAGCTCTACAAATTCGACCCCATGCAATGGCCGTGGTAATCTCTACTAGTCGCCTTGCCATGAAGACAATCCTCGGATGCCAACACCAATTGTCGAATTAGGAAGCAAGGCCCGGAGTAGAAGACATGCCAACATTGTGCTAAAAAGCAAAATGCGGTAACATGACCCCTAGTCAATGACATTATTTATTTATGATTTTTATTTTTTACTTTTGTTATTGTCTGGTACACAAAGGCGGTCTAGAAAATACAATTTTCAACAAAAGTGCAATTTAGCACTAGGTATTCTTCTTAAAGAAAATGCGGGTATAAACTAATGCCTCTGTAAACATCTAGACAGAGCCAAAACGCTATGGACCAGGTTGACCACGAAAATCAAGGTTAGAAATAACCAAGGAAAGTCTGGCAATCTATAAATACGAAGCCATAAGCATCACAAATTCTTATGACTCTCTTTTTGGGGGAATAGGGTACGACCCTTAACCCATCAAAGCCATGTGCCCATCAAAAATTCATGTAATGTGGACAAGCTCCTAATCATGGTCTTGTTAATGAAGAAAATCTCCTAACCATGGTTGTTCTGATGCATCCTAATAACGGGAGTTAACAAAGCTTATTGAACATGTTCACCCCTGTCGATCTAAGCATGCGGCCCATAGAAATCTTTTAAATGTACGATAACAATATCTAAAGTCATGTGCTCACAGGCCAGTACCACTGATCACGGTCATGTGCCCAACAAGGCTACTTGCCCACGGACCACGAGTCCAAACGGTCTATGTAATCATACATGACCACGAAGGCCATGTGCCCAGGGACCATGAGTCTAAAAAATTTACGTGACCATGTATGATCAAGTACTGTCGAGTCTACAATTTAGTATTTAAGCACTTTTGACCTTGCCGCTCCTAAGTGTAAAAATATCAAAATCTTGTCTCTTAGTAATAGACTTTAAATAGTCTATCGATGATGAGCCCTTGGTTCTCTACGACCATGGCTTAGATACAGAATCTACAAATTTACAAAGCTAACGCCTAAGAGATCACGGTTTGCAGAGCTAAGTGCCCCAAAGTGAAACTTTAAATAGTCTACCGGTGATAAACCCTTGGCTCTTTAGGGTCGTGAGCCCCAAGGCTTAGATAAAGAATCTACGAATGGTTCAATGGGGCTATGGACGCCACGGTGAAATGAACAAGATAAAGCCTTGGGTATAGCAGGCACATGGTTTCTCAAGTCCGTAAGCCCCATTTCTCTGATGAAGGACCCACATATTCATAAATCTAACACCCAAAAAGTCGTAGTTCATCAGGATTATGAGCTAGAGGTTATAGACTCCCAGTTCGCTAAGACCGCGTGTTCCAATACTCGCATGATTAAGCTATAAAGTCATATGGTCTCCCAAATTTTGAGCGCCATAGAAACAATTCACCGTGAAAGTTATACTTGGGGTTTGTAGTCCTAATAATCCAAGGATTTGAAGGCTTCCCATGACATTTCTACCAATAGACCATCACCAGTAGAAAAGTTATGGATAGACATCGCCAAAGAAGTGGAACTAACAATGCTCCAACAAAAAATGTATGCACTCACTAAGGTCCAAGCAGGATCTCTCATAGAAAGGGATTTTGGAAAGAGAAGACATCAAAAGGAAGTTCAAGATAAGAGTTAAAAGGCCCTAGCGGCCCATTATCAGCACAAAAAATGCCATAGAGGCCAACGGTAGAAGAAAATATGGCCACGAGGGCAGCAGAGTTCTAAACGCCTTTCGTCCTACCAATAGTTGTGGGGCACGAAGGCCCACTGTTCAGAAGACCCGAAAGAAGCCATAACAAGAGGACTTAGGCATTGGCAGACACGAACACCATCAAATCATTTAAAAATCAATTTATGCCTCAGGCATTTTTGTCTTCTTATTTCTTCTCTTCTTGTTCTTGGGGATTCATGACAGGAGGATCCACGGGAGTGAAGAAGTTAGGATGAGCGACAGCCAGCGATACCATTGTAACCTCTATTGGAGGAGGTGTTTCATTCTTAATCATTGCCACAATACAAAGCACTTGTTGGATTTCAAAATCAAAGGCAGACAGAGGCAAACCTTTGTAAACACCGGTCAAAAAAATCAAGAGACATCTCCCACTTAACCATCACCTCAGTTATGCCTTCATCAACATATATCTTGGCAACGGCTAGGTCAATCTCCCTAGTCTTGGCCTCTACCAAATTGGCCAATCGAGTCTCCTCCCCCTTCGCCTTGTCCAGAGCCTCCTCGACATCCCTTAGCTCCTATCTCAGCTCCTTGGCCTCACCACCCTTGGCTTTCGACTCCTTCTACAAAGAATTAGCCCTTTTCTTCTCAACTGGTAGCTCTGCCAGGGTATCTTCACTAGCTCTCGTGGCCGTGGTGGTCTCCTCCTCTAGAGATCATATGTTTTTATCATTGAGATGGATAGCAGTCAGAGTCTGCAAAGATGGATCAGAATAAGCGAAAAACTCAAAAATCTGAGAGAAAAGTTGAGGCTAACTTACTCTGATGGCCCTGGAAAAGAGGTCCTCCTCATAGTAAGCATGTTTAGCCACTATATTAGCCACGTAGATGGCTAAAAAGCGGTCAACCAAGGCATTGTGTTGGGAGGCAGGGACCTCGGTGGAGGCAGGATTCTTAGAGGCATCCTTAGTAGGGCGAGGATTCTTGGGAGCTGGAGAGATACCATGGGTTCTTTCTCTCTTTTTCACTAGGGTAAAGGGAGCCTTAGCAAGGGCATTGCTCGTGTTGGATTCCACGTCAGTTAACTTGGCACTACTTGTAAAGTATTTTTGGAACGTTGTGGAAGTTGTATTCTCTGACTTCTTGCTCATGTCAACCCCTAGAACAATCAAGACAAGCCAAATGAGTGTAAGTTGCCTTAGCAAATCAACGTATGTCGAAATAAAAGGCATACCAAAGATGGATGTTTGCCCTATGATGTGATCGTTGGTGAAGAAGTCTACGGTCCTGAAGCTCTTGGGCACTCGCAGGATCGTCTCCACTCCCTGTCTTTCGACTTCAAGAACTGGAAACCCTCTAATAAGCTTCGAGACACCGAAGAAGCAGACTTGGGGCAAGACCGAAGAGGATCCTCACCTTTTCTAAGTTCTCTTTCGGTGGTGGATCAAGATGCACTACTATCTTGGCAGGCATTCTAAAAAGGACTACTCTTTTTCAAGCCCTATCTTTACTCTTAAAGATTGTAAGCAAGAGAAAAGGCTAAGAGGAGTTACCTTGGTATAGAACAGAAGCGGTTATGAATGTAAGAGAAATGGGAAGTCTTGGATCTATAAATCAAAGGAAAAATTGTCAGATTATGCAACATAATCTTTACTGTTCATGAACGACGAAACCCTAAAGGGGAATCGCAATGATCCCTTCAAACAAATCAATACTATGGACGTAATAAGGAGGTATAATTCATTGGAAATAGGGTAAGAACTTACCAGAAAGTGAAGAAGGCGATGTCTCCTAAAGAGAGAAGTCTTGATTTGACGCAAGAGACACATACTAAAATGCTAAAAATGGCAAAGACTCTTCACTTTCCCGCCTATGAAACCCTATTGCTAATGGGCCAAGATCATTTAAACCCAAATCTCGCCATGGAATCCAAGCTAAAAATTCAATCATCAGATGCAGCCCGATAGCGCTGGCGAAGTTCACCAAGGATGGAGCCATAGTGACAAAGAACAACGATGCTGACAACAGCCATGGCTCTAGCCAAAGTCATTTAGCCTTCGAGGTCAATCTTGCACTAAGGCTAAGTCTAAAATATCCTAAGTTAGAATATACTCTTCAAATTCTACACGTAGAAAATGAAGAGTGGGGGGCAATTGTTGGGGGTAATTTTATTCCCTTTGAGCCTAGCCTTAGCTAGATCAAGGGCACATACATAACCTCCTTAGCAGGATGTGTAAACCAAGTCTTTAGCAAATGACACATAGCTAAACTATGCCACAAGCCAAGGCTAAGCGAGTATTCCCCTTTAATCATTTAAATCTTAGTGATAAAGACTATTGCCTTATTGAATTACGGAAATATTCCTTCTTGTTAAGATAGACTCGAAACTAAAAGCTATCCATGAAATAATATAGAAATACTCTTATTCGAATATTATAAATACAAAGGGAAGAACCATAATTCAAGGATCTAAACACTTTACTTTAGAATCCATTCATTGTAATCGATTACTTTACATATCAATAAAGAGTTGTTTTACATCTTTGTTTCTTGTTCTCTCTCCCTCAAAAAATCATACAAAAAGACCTAAATAGTAAGTAAGTAGTAATTACTAGATTTAGGGTTTCTTATACTTCTTTTTCAGTTTGGATAAAGTAACCCCAATTGAGAACTTACCCCCATATATAAACAAAATTTACCAACCCTAATTTGTAAAATTATTAACTCTCGCTATCTAAAATGAAAAGATTCTCTCTCTAAACACTCTCTACTCTGTAAATGAAATTTACCAACCCAAATTTTTGATGTATGGGGTACTGATTTCATGGGACCATTCCCACTGTCCTACGGAAATCAATATATCTTGGTTGCAGTTGACTACGTTTCCAAATAGGTTTAGGCGCTGGCCAGCCCTACTAACGACGCCAAGGTTGTCTTGAAGATGTTCAAGTCGGTGATTTTCCTGCGATTTGGGGTTCCCAGATTTTTCATTAGTGACGGGGGATCTCACTTTTTCAATAAGCTGTTTGAGAGTATGTTGAAGAAGCACGGAGTTTGACATAAGATAGCCACACCTTATTTCCTAAGACTAGTGGTCACGTGGAGATTTCTAACAGAGAGATCAAAGGAATCCTAGAGAAGACGGTTGGCAAAACGCGGAAAGATTGGGCTACTAAGCTTGATGAAGCTTTATATGCATACCGCACTGCATATAAGACTCCTTAGGCACAACGCCTTATCATTTGGTTTATGGGAAGTCTTGTCATTTGCATGTTGAGTTAGAGTACAGCGGATTATGGGCTACTAAGTTGATGAATTTCGAGATTAAGCCAGCGGCTGAGAAGCAGATTATTCAAATCAACGAACTCGACGAGATACGACTGAATGCCTACGAAAACACAAGGATCTACAAAGAGAGGACAAAGGCATTCCAAGACAAGAAAATCATTCCGTGCCATTTCGCTGCAGGAGATCAGGTACTTCTATTTAACTCAAATTTGAAAGTGTTTCCAGGAAAGCTCAAATCACGTTGGTCGGGTCCTTTCAAAATTAATGAGGTGAGACCATACGGGGTTGTAGTTCTTGACGATAATGGAAGGAGATTTACTGTGAATAGCCAGCCACTGAAGCCATACTTTGCATACATGCCACCTGAAACGAAGGAATTCAAATTCCTTTGATGGATCCACCCGCCGTCTGATCGCGCTACAATCAGGCTCGTGACTATAAACAAGCGTTGAGTGGGAGGTAACCCACTAGTTAGTTTTCTTTCTTTTTACTTAGGATTTTTAGTTGTTTTTGATTTTTAGTTGTGTTTTGAAGATTGGTTTCAGAAATAAAAGAAATTTGGGCGTCTTTAGGTAGAATGGAAAGGATCGATCGATCCATTGCACTAGGATCGATCAATCCATTCCTTCACATAAAAGACGATTCTAGGCAGAATGGAAAGGATCGATCGATCCATTACACTAGAATCGATCGATCCATTCCCATCCACGAGAAACAAAAAATTGGCAGAATGCCATGGATCGATCGATCCATGGCCAATTTTCGTATCAAGTAACCGTTTTTCCGTTTTAGTTTACTAAAACTAAACCGGAAAACACTTAAAACGCATGAGACCACGAGAAATTCGGATCAAACTCACAATTTTCATCTCTCTCTCCATTGTTCTTCACCTCAAACTCTCCAAAATACAAAAACCTTAATTCTTAACCATTTTGAACGAAATTTTAGTGTATTTCGTGCGGATTTTTATCCTCTTTCCATTGCTACCATCGTTTTTGTTGTCACTTAGGTAAAGTTCCGGAATCTCCTTTTAAAGATTTCGAAATTTAGGTTGTTTTGGGGGGGGGGTGAGGGGGGTTGATTCTTGCGTTTATACTCTGAAGTTGGTTGTTCTAGAGCCTCATATGCATGTAATCAACGGTTTTAGTAAGAAATTATGCTCCAAATTTGTTGTTTGATGAGTTGATTTGATGAGTTTGTGTTAACAACGAAAATTGCTAAAGCATGTGTTTTCCTTGATATTCTTGATGATTGGTGTTGATTTCTTTTAGCGATTATGCTTAGGAAACATGATTCAAGGATTAGGAAACAAATTTGCGCGAATTTGATGAGTTTTGACTTTTATCGTTCTTGGCGGCGAATTTTTAGTATATTGGTAGTTTTTAGCTTATTCTTCATTGTTTGAACTGATTTTGATTGATATATATGTTGTTGGGCACTTTTTTTTGATGTTAAAGCACATGAAGAAGTCATTTGCAGGATCTCAAATTTTTGGGTCCTCCTTGAAAACAACAATTCGTGAGTTTTTTTTTGCGCATTCGGTTGATCGTTGAGTGTTTTTGAATGATGAATTGCTAATGTATGTGAAAATGATGAGTGATTTTATTGGAGTTTGCCTTTGTAATCCATCAGAACTAATTTTTTTTGAGTTTTTTCTCTTTTGTAGGATGACAAGAATGGGACAAACGGGACCACATGCGAGTTCATCGTCTCGAGCTCCTGCGCCTGATGTTGAGCCTGATGCTGAGCCTGAGGTTGAGGTAGATTGTGTACCTACTTTTAAGAAGAAGTTTCGTAAGAATGACAAGAAGCATCCCGCCAACCGTCCCATCACCAAAAAATGGGATAAGCATAACGAAGCCTTCTACCAAGAGCTCCAGCCATCGATTTCCCCGCCACTAAGTATATCGATGGCTACACCACCATTGCCTTAGGACTCAACGCGGGGCTTCAAAATTTGACCATGAGGATAGGCTTGGGGAGTCTCTTTGATCTCGAGGAGGATTTATGTCGCCAATTTATGGCTTCTACACGCCTTCAGTATAAGGATCCGGAAAATCCAGTTGCCAACGAGGGGGGCTTCTCATTCATTTTCCATAATTGATTCTACAGCATGTCTCTTTTTCAGCAGTGTGACGTCTTCGGTTTCCCCGATGGTAGACATTTTAAGATCCCTCTCCTTCCTTATGCTCATGACTTCTGAGATTTCGAAGGTTGTTTTACCTCGCGGAATGCCAAGCAGTCCAATATCCCTAGCCATGTCTCACGCTGTGCTGCTAAGATCATGTGTTCCCACATCTACGGGAAAACTCTTCAGGCTGCTATCACATACGATGAGTTGGCTTTGTTGTTCGTAGGCGTTAGGCATCTTTGGCCAAGAGCTGATGTTGTGACATATCCTCAGGGCCATGAGCTTAACCTGGGAGCGGTGCTGGCCGAGAAGTTTGCTTACTACAAAGCTTCCATGGTTGATGTGGGGAAGTCTTTAGCTTTTGGTGGCATGATTACCCGGATTATGCGTTATCATCGGGTTCGCCTAGGAGGGGAGAAGGCACCAGTGCATGGGATTATTCGCGATCGCCCATATAGCTATTGTGATGGTCGTCATTTGATTGACTGGAGCATTATCACGGGTCCTATCTGTGGATATTTCCACTCTTCTGCACTGCATGTCTATCACTTTCAGAGTCACAACCAGGTTTCTCTCTTTTGCATTCTCCCTCGTCTTGATTTAAATGATTTGGTTAGTGCTGCAGTGTTAGAGTTTTTGCCTCGCACCTTGAATTTATGCCCCTCACCCGTAACTTTCAAGAGGACCAAGGGCGTTGGTTCTTCTTCGCGGCCAGTTCAGATTAATGCAGATGATGAGGCTGAGGAGCATGCTGAGGAGCTCTTTCCTGATGATTTCTCTCTGTTTCAGCGTGCTCCACCACCTCCTTTCGATTGCAATGATAGGGAGTTACGAGCTTGGACTATTTATAGCCATCAGAAGACCAACAACCTTCTCATGAGGCTTCTGAAAACCATGAAGAAGACGTTTACTAGTCGATGCACATCCTCTGATGTTACGGATGTCGCGATGCCCGTCCCCACCCCTGCCCCTGCAACCAGTAGAGTTCCTTCTTCTTAGGATATTGATGCGATGATTATACTCAGAGTTTTAACCCGAATATATCACTGTAAGTGCATAGCATACGCAGTAGTATAGATGGGATCGAATCCACAGAGACCAGTTACACACTAAGACCTTTATTTCGAATCAAGCTAGAAGACACAAAGATTTTTGTTGGGTTTTTCAGACTGCAAGTAAAATAAAAACAAGAAAATAAAACAACGATGTAAATCAATAGACTAAAATGCTAGGCATCAAGGTAATTCGCAGGAAACTTGATTGATAAATAAGAATCAGACAGGGAAATATGAAGCAACGTTCTTAAACTCAAATCACTAAAACAGATAAATCTCCTCCTGGAGTATTTAATCCCTGTTGTTGTCAAAAAAGGTCATCTCTAAATCAACGTCCAAGATCGCATCTCTAATCGGACTTACTCGAAAACATGACCAACGTCTAGACTCACCGCCGTCAAGACTTAACGTCTTCCAAACTTACTGTCGTCTAGACTTATCGTCATCAAGGCTTAACGTCTTCTAGGCTTACCTTCGTCTTGACTTGTCATCGTCTAGGCTTAACTATCATTCAACAAAGTCTATCCTTCTGCAAAACAACTAAAGAGCCCGAATGCTAAAGTTAACATCCATGATTTACGGATAACTCTCAGAAGACCTCGCAATACGAACTTCAGAACGATACGAAACCTCTGTGACCATCGGAGAACAGAATCATTTCAAAGAAAGGTCTAAACGCCGATTGACGCCAACCCTACGAACGAGTCTTGGAACCGATTGACGACTGAATTGGAAGCCGATCTAGACGTCAATTGGAACCGAGACCGGGGGTCCTTCTCGGCGCCAATTGGCGCCAGGACCAAGCTCAGTCCTTAGCGCAACTGGTGCCAGGACCAAGCTCAGTCCTTGGCGCCAATTGGCGC
>OVAN01014639.1:0-11890 GCA_900406275.1 Anastatica hierochuntica | reverse complement strand
ACAGTGTATTTTTCAAAAAAAAAACTTGGTTTAAGGTATTTTTTCAAAATTTCTCTAAAATTTATAGGAACAAAAAAGATAAACAAAATGTTAATAAAAATAATTTATTTGATATACAATTGTAGGAACTAGTATGCAAATAAAAACATGAAATGAAAAGTGAAACTTCAAATTTGAAGTTTTGAAGTTTCTTTTTGGAGTGCCAAAAACTTCATATTTGAAGTTTTAGAGACTCTTTTGTAGACGCTCTTAGAGAGTGAAAAAAAATTTGGAAAGATATAGAGATAAGATATGAGAGGAGAGAGAATACACTTTTTTCTCTGTTCGTTCAACCACCAGAATATTTTTTTCTCTTATTTTTCTTACTTAGAAAGATCGTTTGTTCTCGAAAACAGATCCAGATCTGGGGTTTTGTTCAATCGCTTGCTAGATACTCGATCTCTGTTGTATTGCTTTACTCAAATCTTGATTTTCTTTCTTGGAACACGGTGAAATTAAAGACTAAAGAAGCGATAGCAAAGATGCAATTGCCAATCGTTATCGCCGTCGCTCATCTGCTCTGCCGCCGACACCAGCTCCGCTAGAGTGGGATTGGGGAGAGTGGCGAGCTACGTGGATCAGTATTGACAAAGAGGAGCTGCATCAGACGTTGCTGAAGTTGGAGTCTTCGTCTCGCCAAGGTGCGACCTTATCAAACAGAAAGATGCAATGGCGATTCCCGATCATTTACTCCTTCCCGATGGCTCCGTCGCCGATATGGCTCCTCATGCGCCAATGGTCGTCATGGACATGTGCTTAAAGATAGGTTTCAACAGTTGATGAGCGATGAACAGGTTTTGTTTCTTGTTATCAGATAATGAAGTCAAGATATTTTCTACTTGGTTATAATTAGAAGGCTTAACATCTTTACTACTTTAGACTGTAAAACACAGTAGGCTTGATCTATGGATTTGTTCAGTGTTGCAATATAGATGTGTTTAGTGTTCTGTCCCTGATCAAAACTTCTATTCTTTGAGTCAATCAGGGGAAGTTATCTAAGTCTGACTTATGTGTATATCTAGTGGATAGGAAAAGTTGAAACTTAGTGATGTGATATGGGTTGGCGTTTTTGGAGACGGTAGAAGCCGATGGAGATAAATGCGCAAAAGAATGCAGAGCAATGTTGCAGATTATGGTGAGTAAATATAATGTTTTCTTCATTCTCATATTTTCCTTACTTTTAGTATGTAGGATATGAAATGGAATTGGATCGATAGGTTGTTGGTGGTGATGGTACTTTTGGTTGGGTTTGGATCTAATAGCAGTTGAGAGGGCAAACCTGCAGGGGACAATGTAGGAGTTATATCATCTTCTTCTTGAGATTGTTTAGCTATGCATACAAATGATCATGTATTGAGCTTTGTTCATAGTGACTCAACTAAGAAAGAATTGAATTCGAGTAAACCTGAGCAATAACAAAGTAAGAGTGATATCTTTCTTTACCTAGAGACCAACAAACCTCATGGAAACCAGAGACATGACTTTATATGAGTGAGAACTCCTCAATCACGGCTCTTGAAGTACGATGATCTCCACCATCACTAGAAGTCACGTATGAAGATCGAACACTCTCCAAATCATTCAGTAAAAAATAAAATTCTGGTTAATCCATAAAATTTGTGATCGGTTTACGTAATATTTAGATTAAACTTTTAAAAATATGAAAACCTATTGTATTTTTTAGTCATTTGTCTTTAGGGTTTAGAATTTACTATATCAAATCTCAAACTAAATATCTTACACTTTTTCACAATTTTATTTATCTTTATAACATTTAAATTAAGTCTTTTTATATTTATTGGCTGAACCAATAGGTGTATACTAGTTTACCTGCTGATGTACACTAGATGGTGTACAAGAAAAGTGTACGGTCGTTGATGTATACTAGATCATAAGTTAATGTACACTAAAAGGTGTACACCCATGATGTAAATTTACTCTTTGGGTAAAGAGTATGGGTTTAGGAGAATTTAGTGTTCATGGTAAGAATTTATTAATTATTCTGAACAAATGTAAGATATTTTATTTAAAATTTGAATTTCTAAACATTAAAATCTAAGTTCGTAAACTCCAACTGCTAAAGAGTAAACCCTAAATGTTAAAGACTAAACCTAAAGATGTACATCAAGTTGTGTACATTGTATACTGAAGAATGTACACTCGTTGTTGAAAACTGATTCGCAAAGACTAAGCACTAATCGAAAAAGTTCGCATACTTTTAAGGAGCTAATTTAAATGTTTGAAAATTGATTGACGAAGATATTCAATTTAAATTTAAAACAAGGCCCTAAACTCTAAACACTAAAGAGTAAACGTAAAAAGATAATGTTTTCATAATATTTACTATAAATCATAAACATTAAGCTAGTCTACATTGAAACGTGTAGACCCGAGGTATACACCAATCTATGTACACTAAATGGTGTACATAGATTTATTATAAATCCTAAACATTAAGCTAGTCTACATTGAAACGTGTAGACCCGAGGTATACACCAATCTGTGTACACTAAATGGTGTACACCTCGTACACCTTGGTGTACACACTAGCGTGTGTACACTTTTCAGTGTACACCAAAATTTTTTAAAAGTTTTCATAGAAAGAAAACAATTTCAAACTTTCGGAATTTACTACAATTATGTATATGTTTAATCTATTCATCTCAAACAGTTAATCTTAACCCTAAACGCTAAAGTCTTTAGTGTTTGTAGTTTAGGGTTGGGTTTCAAATTCCAAGTTATGTATCTTTGCCAATAAGCTTTCATAATATTAAGAATCCTTGACTGGTTACAATATTTAGAAAACCTAAATAATTTAAATTAAAGCAAAGCAAACAAAAATATTTTAGGTACTCGAAAAAAATATTTTGGGACACATATGTAGCCTTTAAGGTTCAGAGTTTGGTAATTTCAAGATGAGTATATTACACTAGTCTAAAATAATTACAATCACTTTTCATAACATTTTGATAAAATATTTTAAAGTATGAGAGTGTACTCGTGATAAAAATGAAGGTTAGTGTACTCGAACGGGTGTACACATTTTAATGTACTCTAACTTAGTGTACACTAGCTAACTTATTGTAAATCGGGTAGTGTACACTAACTTATTGTACACCAACCTGTATACACCTTTCAATGTACTATACCTTAGTGTACACCAACTAATTTACACTTTTTAGTGTTCACAAGTTAGTTTACATATTTTTATGTCTTTTTAACATTTATATATATTTTTTAAATTTTCATATCCTTTCGAATAAATACGAAAAATTTTCTATTTTTTTAAGTCTTTAGCATGTAAGATTTAAGGTTTGGTTTTAAATTTCAAACTGAGTATCTAACAATTGATAACTAAGTATCTAACATATGTTTTTTTCTAAATATTTGTTGTTCACACTGGTGTAGAAACAAAAATGTACAGACTAAAGTGTCGATAGAAGTAGTATATATTGTACGCCAGCAGGCGTACACCTTTCACTGTACATTGGCTTTGTGTACACCAATCTAGTTTACACTAGCTTAGTATTAAGAGCTTAGGGTTTCATACTAAATAATTCTTGTAATTTTTCATAACATTTAGATTAAATTTTCAAAAAATGAAAACTTTCAAATATTATCAAAACATATTGAATTTTTTTTTGAACAAATGTAACACATACTTAGTATAAAGTATGAAACCTTTCTATTTTTTATGATTTAGGGTTTCATCCATCCCAATAAGGTTTCACCATTTAGGATGTAGATTAAACCTATAAAAGTATGAGAACATTTTCTAGTTTAAGAGTTTTCATGTTAGTTTAGTGTCTACCAACAAGTGTACACCACTCAGTGTACACTAGCGTAGTGTACACCAGTTGCTTTAAACTAGCTTAGCGTACACCAGCGGGTAAACACCTTTCGGTTTTTATGACAAGATCACAAAATAAGTAGTTAAATCAAAACTCTATCAACTTATCCTTAGGAGTCGTTTAGGAGCCAACAACGGCATATGTGCATTCCAAAGAATAATTGCATTTCATTTTTAAACTCATATTCACTTGTTAGATGGTTGCAGCGAAAGCAGAAGGACCAAGCTATGGACCATAATTTTATGTAATCTGTATAAATTAGGTCCTAACTACGAGTTTGGTATATTCGGTTTGAAATTTGAATAACCACCCCTATAAATTATTTTCGACAGGTGTAAGATTTTCTTTTTGGAATTTGAAATCCTAACACTGAACCTAAACGATGAAGACTAACCCGTAAGAACTAAAAAAAATGTTCTCATACCTTTAAAGTTTAACAAAAAATGCTATGAAAACTGATGTTGTAATTATTGTGGATAAGTGTAATATACTCAATTTGAAATTTCTAAAGCAAACCCTAAACCCTAGTTTTAAATAGAAAACGATTTCGTAGTTTGAAAATTTTAATCTAAAGGTTATGAAAAAAATTGAAATTTTTATGAACAAGCATAAGATATTCATTTTGAAATTTGAAATCCTAACATTGAAACCTAAACGATGAAGACTAACCCCTAAGAAAAAAATCTTAGGGGTTACTCTTAACATTAAGGGTTTAGAGATTCAAATTTCAAATTTAATATCTTAGAGTTTTTTAAAATTAGATTAAATTTTTAAAAAAAAATTGGGAACCTATGTAACATTTGAGGTTCAAGGTTTGGTGTAGAATGCCTCTGTGGGAAGTGGTACTAATCTTCCTTTGGACTTTTGTAAACTATAACCTGTAAGAAAACCATTTCTTGTGCACGTACTAAACAGTTTTTCTTTGAGTTTAAAGAGCTTAAAATTATCTAAATAGTAATCAAAAGAAACAATAAACAAATGGTGCGAAAATAGTTAAAAAAATTTGAGAAGCTTGGTCATTCTTCAAGTGATTGAATGATGGAGACTAGATATGCATTATACGTCTCAATATCATAATTCTAAGGGGTTAGTATTTAGATTTTAGAGCTTAAAGCTTAGAGTTTCGAGATTCAAAATTCAAACAGAATCCCGAGGAAGTCTATATTGTGTTCGCTAACGACGAAGTCTACCACCATGAAATCTATCCAAACAAATAATTTGCTTTTTTATGAGGTTTTGTTCAATTAATTTTTTTCTATTTAGTGTTTACTGGTTATGGAAGTTCCAATTTGATTTATGTACTGGTATCATTTTTTTTGTTAACAAAAAACATAGGATTTTCTTGTTCTAAATATTTAAAGTGTACAAATTGGAAGTGTATACTACCTTAGTGTATACTAGAGAGTGTACACTTTTTAGTATAAGCTAACTTAGTGTATACCAGCGTGTGTACATCTTTAGTATACACTAGTTTTAGTGTACACCATCTAGGGCACCGAAATAAGCGAAAAAAATCGAACAAAAACCGAACCATGTTTTTAGAATACTCGAATGGTTACAATATTTAGAAAACCATAAAAATTAAAATTAAACAAATCAGACTAAAATATTTCAAGTACTCGAAAAATATATTTAGAAATATCTAAAATATCCAAACATAATGTAACATTTTTTAACTAAATATTTATTGTTCACTCCGTGTAAAAACAAGAGTGTACAAACTGAAGTGTACATATAAGTAGTGTACACTATACACTAGCGGGTGTACACCTTTTTGTGCACACTAGTTTTGTATAATGTACACTAGATTAAGATTTCAAAATGAATAATTCGTATGAGTTTCATAATATTTAGATTAAATATTCAAAAATACGAGAGCTTTTCATACTCTGTTTTTTAGGGGTAGTCTTTAGTTTTTAAGATTTTGGATTTAAATTCAAATTGAATATCTTAGGGGTTCAAATTTCAAAATACACACTTCACCTCAGAAAGAACTTTTCAAATATAATCTAAATGTTATGAAAATTGATTGAAATTGTTATGAACAAATTTAAAATATTCAGTTTGAAATTTGAATCCATAAACCGTAAACCTAAACCCTTATTGGAATTATTTTGGACAAGTGTTAGATACTCAATTCGAAATTTGAAACCAAACCCTAAACGCCAAAGACTTTCTAAAAGAAAAATAGAAAAAATTTCATATTTAATTTAAATGTTATGAAAACTGAATTAAATTATTTTGAATAGGTATATGATATATAGTTTAAAATTTGAACCCCTAAACCCTAAAACCAATAATCACAAAATAATAAAATTAACCCCTAAAACATAGGATCTGAAATCCTATTTAGAGCTTAAGGTTTCAAACTAAATAATTCTTATAAGTTTTCTACCAACGAGTGTACACCTTTCAATGTACATTACCTTAATGTACACCACCTATTGTACTAGTTTAGAGTTTAGGTTTAGAGTTTCAAACTAAATATCTTGCACTTGTTGAAAATAATTTAATTATTTTTATACTTTTCGTGAAAACATCTTTTTTAGAAAATCTTTAGCGTTTAGGATTTGGTTTAAAATTTCAATATGTGTATCTAACACTTGTTCTAGTTTAACTGTTATAAAAACAGTTTAAAATTATGTAGGACATGTGTAAGATTCAATATGAAATTAAAATTCTAAACCATAAACGCTAAAGAGTATCCCCTAAAAAACAGAAATGTTCTCATACTTTTATGGATATAATCTATAAAAGGCTCTCGTAATTTTAATCATTTATTCTAAAATTAATTTAAATCATTTTAAGTAACCTTTAAATTAAATCTTTAAACGTATGAAATTATTTTCAGGTCTAGTCATATCATCTGGGGTTTGGTTTCAAATTTTAAAAATATATATTACACTATACCAGCAAGTGTACACTTTTTAGTATAACCTAACTTAGTGTATACCAACGAGTGTACATTTTTAGTATATATTGGCTTTAGTATACCATCAAGTGCACTGAAACAAGCGAAAAAATCGAACAAAACCGAACCAAGTTTTAGAATACTCGAATGGTTGCAATATTTAGAATACCGAAAGATTTATAATTAAAGCAAATCATACTAAAATATTTCAAGTACTCGGAAAAATATATTTAGAAATATCTAAAATATCCAAACATAACCTAACATTTTTGAACTTCGTATCTAACACTTATCTAAAAGCAAATTTTGAGCCTTTCTCATTCAGGTTTTCAAATTTTAAACTTAGTATCTAACACTTGTCCAAAATAATTCCAATCAAGTTTCAGAACATTTTGATTAAATCCTTAAGATGTGAAAATAATGTTCAAAATTTTAGCTAGCTAGTATATGCCTTTTAGTGTACATTACCTTAGTGTACACCATCTACTGTACTAGCTAAGAGGTTAGATTTTAGTGTTCCAAGCTGAATATTTTGCACCAGTTCAATTCAATTTAATTATTTTCATACTTTTAGCGAAAACATTTTTTTTGGAAAATCTTTAGAAACCAAGCCATAGAAAAGGTTCTCATAGCTTTACCCCTAAACTCTAAATGATAAAGACTAAATCTAAAAATGTTTTTGTACTTTTAAAGATTTAATCTAAATATAATGAAAATTAATTGTACTTATTTTTGAAAAGTGTAAAATATAAGATACTCATTTTGAAATCGTAAACCCAAACCCCTAAATAGTAACTACTGACAATTAAAAATAAAAAAATGTTCTCATATTTTTAAAGATTCAATCAAAATGTTATGAAAACAAATTGTAATTGTTTAAAAAAGTGTAGCATATATTTACTTTGAAATTTGAAACCAAACCCTAAACTCTAAAGTTTAAAATTTAAGGTTTTGGGTCTAGGGTTTAGCTTTAAAGTTTAGAATTTAGGGTTTGGTTTCAAATTGTAAACCGAATAATCTATATTTGATCAAATTATAATGTCATTAAGATTTTATACCACTTATATTAAATTATTATAATTTATAAGTATCATAATCTATTCAATTTGTAAGGGTTTAGTCTTTAATAGCTTAAGGTTTATTCAAACTAGCTTAGTGTATCTTAGGGTTTAGGGTTTAAGATTTAAAGTTCATGGTTTCAAAACGAACATCTTTAGAGTGAGAACCTTTTATATTTTTAGGGTTTCATCTTTTAGATTTAGGGTTTAGGGTCTTAAATTATAAAGAAAGTATATTTGCTGGATTTTCTTGGTTATTAATAGTATATTTTTGGGTAACGTTATTTTAATAAGTCTATACATTTTTTGGGGAAAGAACAAGCGGTTCTGATCTGTAGGGTGAACTAAGGGGTGAAATAAGATGTGTATGCTAACTTACTCGCTGGTATACACTAGATGGTGTACACTAACGTTAATGTACCCTAGATTGAAATACTAAGCTAGTGTCACAAAAAGGTGTACACCGGCAATGTATATTAAGTTAGTGTTCACTAAGCTGTATATTTCGATGTACACCCCTGGTGTACACTACTTCTATATACATTAAAGTTTGTACAATATTGACTTTATATCAGTGTAAACTAGGAGTGGACATTCGGTTCTTCTGTTCGATTCGGTTCCTAAATTTTGGAACCATATAGGAATCGGGAGGTTTTCGGTTCGGTTTGTTTGAATGCCAATTTGGTTCGGCTCAGATCGAAGAAAGTAACCATTTGGATATAAATTTATGAATATTTTTGGCATTTTCGTTTATGGATACTAAAGGTGTACACCCGTTGGTGTATACTAGATCATAAAACTAAGTTAATGTACGTTAAAATGTGTACACCTGCAATGTACATTAAGATTTATATTTGATGCACACCCCCTTGTGTACATTATATCTATATACACTCAAGTATCTAAGATTTAATTCAAAATTATAAACCTAAAACTATAAACGATCAATTCTAAATCCATTAAATTATAAGAATTTCTAATACTAGTAAATAAGCTTTAAAGAAAAGAAAAGACTCTCAATTTTATGATTTGCATTCTCATCTTTCATTCGCGTTATGAACTTCCGGGTGATATTTAGGTTTTGCATCGCAAGAACCCTTTTGCTCCTACTAATTAAAATTACACTGGAAAGTCTAAGATATTCAATTTGAAATTTGAAATATATCCCTAAACCCTAACATTAGAGACTAAATCCATATAAAATAGAGAAGGCTTTTTTAATTTTAAAATTTTATTTTAAAGGTTATGAATATTATTGAAATTATTTTTTTAAAGTGTAAGGTATTTTGGATATTTTTTCAAGTACCCAAAATATTCCTGTTTTTTCCGATTCGATTAGTGTTCCTTCGATTCTTTGTCTTTTAAGGTTCAAAATTTTTCTTTTGATGTTCACTAGATGGTGTGTATTAGTGAATAATAAGCTAGTGTACACTAATCTAGTGTATACTAAAGTGTATACACGACCTAGTGTACACTACTATATGGAGTACGCCTTTATGGCATTAGTAATGGGGTACATAGGAGAAGAAAGATAAAAAACGCAATTACAACGAGTCAAAGATTACAGAAAATCTAACAACATATTGTTATCGTTGTCAATTGGTCTACATCAACCACTTCTTTCCAATGCCCATCTGGACTTACAAAATAACACACAACAAGTAGTTATTTCATTAGATAGTATTCATATAAACTCAACATAATTTTTTTAACTCTCGAGAAAATTCCCAAGAACAGAAAGATAGTGGTTGCTACTCAAATGAAGTTAACCATCAAACCCAGTGGTAAGTTCTATGATTATCATAAATAAGTGTGGTCCTGAGTGTTAGCAAAGTCTAAAGATTCAAGCGTTTTGCTTTTTTTTTTTTTTATATTTACTATGCAATCTACGCATTCAATTTTTTAAATCACATCTTTGTACACCAGTAGCAAGAAAAAAATGGAACAAGATTACCAAAAGCAATTCAAACATCCCACCAGATTACACCTAGAAGATATAGAAATCATAATAAAGAAGAGCGCACCAGAATCAATGTACAAAGAGAGAAGACGAAAATATCATATCAGAACAGCTTCTTCATTCGATTTTGTCTTTGTCCACAATGAGAGCTTGTCTTGCTTTGGACGAACACTAGGAACAACACCACAAATCTCATCTGCGTCATCAAAATTCTCTCCTATTATTAAAGCAATCAACTGCAAATTATTAGAAGAGAATTAGCTGAAAGCTAGATATTGTCGAGAAACAGAATCAAGACTCAAAAGATTATAAAATTCTTTTTTACTATTTCAAGCCAAGCTTTGTCTAGAGCTTTTGTTTCCTGTCGGTAGCAACAACATAAGTCCACTTTTCGCCACTAGCACACTCAGGATCTTCCCACTTTGGCTAAACAGCAGCTTTGAACAAGTGAATTTCAGCATTCACTGAGTAAACTCCTCATATCTCCCTAAATGTCGAAACTAATGCTGTGATGTCCCAGTTATAAACTTAATTTTATTTTTATTTATTTTTAATTCAAAACTTAACACATTTACATATTTGTCCTTGGTCAAACTCTCCTCTATTCTCTCTCTTTCTCCTTTATGATCTTCTTCTTAAATTTTCTTTTTTTTTCCTCTTTTTCTTTTTGTCAAAATCAGATTTTATCTTTTTTTTTCCTGTTATTTTATTATTAAATATTGGTTCTTCCATCCAATCTCTAACACAAAATTTTAATTGGGTTTGTAAAACCGTCGGTTTAATCAAAATTTTACCCAATTCGGTAATCCAAAAAGGTTTTATACACAAAATTTCAATTAAGTTTGTGAAAGTCATCGGTTTAATCAAGATTTTACCAAATTTTGTAACCCAAAATGATCTTAAACACATAATTTCAATTTGGTTTATGAAAACCGACGGTTTAATTAAAATTTCACCCCATTCGGTAACCCAAAAAGGTCTTATACTCAAAATTTCAATTGAGTTTGTGAAAACCATCAGTTTAATCAGGATTTTATCCAATTTTATAGCCCAAAATGATCTTAAACACACAATTTCAATTTGGTTTGTGAAAACCGACGGTTTAATTAAAATTTCACCCAATTCGGTAACCCAAAAAGGTCTTATACTCAAAATTTCAATTGAGTTTGTGAAAACCATCGGTTTAATCAGGTTTTTATCCAATTTTATAACCCAAAATGATCTTAAACACATAATTTCAATTTGGTTTGTGAAAAACGACGGTCTAATTAAAATTTCACCCAATTCGGTAACCCAAAAAGGTCTTATACTCAAAATTTTAATTGAGTTTGTGAAAATCATCGGTTTAATCATGATTTTACCCAATTTTGTAACACAAAATGGTCTTAAACACATAAATTTTCAATTTGGTTTGTGAAAACCGTTGGTTTTATTAGAATTTTACCCAATCAGTAACCTAAAATGGTATTATGCACATAATTTCAATTGGATTTATAAAAAATGTCGGTTTAATTAGGATTTTACCCAATTCGATAACCAAAAATAATCTTATACACAGAATTTCAATCGAGTTTTTGAAATTCGTCGGTTTAATCAATATTTTACCCAATCAGTAACTTTAAAATGGTATTATGCACAAAATTTCAATTGGATTTGTGAAAACCGTCGGTTTAATCAGGATTTTACTCAATTCGGTAATTTAAAATACTGGTTTTACGAAAAATTGTTCTTAGTTATACACAAAATACTAGTTTTACGAAAATTTCACATAGTTCTACTTTTAGTGTTTTTCAATTTATTTAGTATTACACATCCTTTAAATTTGTTTTAATAGTTTTACTTTTACTTTTAGTGCTTTAACTCGTGAGAGTGATTGTTTTATGCAATAATATGTTTGAACTCAAGATTTCTGTGATTTTTCCTTTCTAAATTGGTCTTCACTAACAAATTGTTCTTGAAAATACGAGGTATTATATCGGAGAAAACTCATCTTTGTAACATATGTTATATTAACTAAGAGTTATGATTTGCAGTTGATTTTATTGTTTACATATATAATTATGAGTGTTCA
>OVAN01014638.1:0-11890 GCA_900406275.1 Anastatica hierochuntica | reverse complement strand
AAGGCCACAACACTTAAATAAAAGACCTCTTGATGAAATTCAAACCCAAAAGGAGTGATATATTATATGCTCAAAGGGGGTGACGAAAATCAAAAGGAAAGGAGCCATTTTTATGTTCAAACTTAGTATTTAATGTCTGTTTTGATTTCCTAGGCTTTGTGCATGTACAAGCCTTTATTTCTCATGCAACTCTCTCTCTCTCTCTCTTTTTCTTTATATTTTCGTGGTTCTACTTGTAGAAAACTTATCAAACAATTTCTTATTCTAAAACTTTCTTTTCTGAAATCTGTTTTGATCAAAAGCTTGTTTAGTGTATTCGGATTCTGTCCTTGCATTACAAGCACAATTGTGAAAGTCTGAGAGTGATTTCACACCTCTTAGAAGTTTCTAACAATCCATCATTACACTCTTATTCAAGTGTGTAACTCAGAAAGTCTTGAAGATATTCCGCAGCTTCAAGAAGTTTCATTCGATTCATTCGATCAGCCACTGTTTAAGCCATAATATTTTGATCAGCATCATCACAACCCATGGAGTGTATCTAGGGACGTGATCCTCTCATCTAGGATCATATCATCAAGTCTCTTTCCTCTCTTGGACGAGCCATCCTTTGTCATTTTCCTCTTGGCTTCTTCTCTTTCCCTACAAAATCATTTGTTTTTGTTTCTCTAGATTTAGTCTTAATTTAATGTGTGCACATTGCCTATTTAAAGGCTACATTGTAATTGATTCAAGTAAGAGAGAAGAGTAAAATCTCTTTCTTCATATTCTTGGTTACTTTATACTCTCTCATTCTCATAGTCTCTTTATTCTTCCTTATTTCTCACGATTTCGTAGTCTTAATCTCTCTTACTCTCAAATCTGATTCTAAACTCATTCTTTCATAATTCTACTCACATACTTCCATTCTCTCTCACTTAATACTCTAAAACTCACATCTCTGTATGATTTTTAGGGTTTTGGTTGTGTCTCGTCTAAAAAACTTAACTTGATCGAATACCCACATGGTTTTTATACTTTATAATAACCGACATCTGTATTAGTAATGGATAAATAAAACAACTAATTTATGGGCCAAACTCAAAAACCCAAAATCCCAAAATCATGTCGTTGTTATTTGCTAATCAAAAAAACAATTCTTTTGACTTTGAAACACCAAGCATTATACTATATACTAAATCAAATCTGGAGCATACATAGAAACATATTCACATATGTACATTAACTATTATTTTATTTATCAAATAAGTAAAATCACAAAAACCCTAAATATACTTTGATCTAATTTGCTTAGGTGTGTGATCGATCGTATATTATTAGCAATAGATTCAAAATCTATAGATTATAAGTGGTCTCTAGCAAAACATTATAACCACCTAATATTATCCGACTTGTCGAATCTCGGCACTACAACTTTATTCAGAATAAAGTATAAATGATTTCAGGACGTTCCAAACAAATTGCAAATCACCTTTTCTTTGTCAATTTAATTAAGAAAATCTTAATCTTTGTAACAATTCTAAAGCCTTACCAACACAATATTTCGTGTAAGATTTGTTTTTTTCTTATTCGCTTGTTTGGTCTGTCCCATTACAAGTTATATTAACTAAACATAAAAACGTACAAAGAAAAAATAAAAACAGAATTACTTATTAAGTTAAGCAAAACTATTATTAATTTATTATTATTAGTTTATGACCACACACCCGTAGTAAATGCGATAAATTTGGTAGTAATAGTTTAATTAATTTATTTATATCTAGTATTTTCTTTAATTTTTTTTCGTAACTAGTATTTTCTATACTTGCTAAATAACAACTATAATAATTTCGATAGGCGTGCCTATATTAGTATGCATACTATACTGGACTCGTTAAACATTCTAACTCGTTGCATAGAACTGTTTACAATTATCAGAGAAGAAATAAGCAAGTATTTATATACATTTTTTCATAAAAGATATTCTATTAAAATGCGTAGAAACTGCACGTTTACGACTATTGTTGTGGGACTCAATTCTTATGTATCCTTATTTGAAAAGAATTTGTTCCATATACTTTCTCTTATTCTTCATACCCTTCTTAATGTGTAATCTCTAAATTGTCCTCCCTTCTTTATTATTACATCTAATAAAAAATTATTAAAATCTAAAATAATATAAAATAAAATAAAATACATTTCTCACTTAATTTTTTCACCCACCATACCACCCACCTTTTTCTTCTTCATCATTCAACAATTTCTTCTTCATTTCTTTTTTTTGTTTTAATTTCTTCTTCATTTCATTTATTGTTCTTCTTAATTGTGAGAGTTAAATCTCACAATCAATAAGGATTAGGTTTAGAGAAAATAGAATGGTGGAGACAAAGTGGGAATGAACCCCGTTTAAGTTAAACAATGGATTAAATGGATGTAACACTTTCTTTATTAGTAATCACTAAGAGTTTTACAGGAAGAAGAAGAATCAGAATTGAGTAGTAATCAAAGATAGGAGTGAAAATGATATTATCGAAGGTTAAAAATGTTGCCAACCCCCTTTCCCTTGGTGGCTCCTTGCACTTTATAGCCCTCGACGCTCCTCGAAACCAGGTACCAATTTCCGGGATCTCCTCTGCCAAGATCTCGGAACAGCATCCCATCTTTGACCACTAAAGCAACATCGTCACCTCTCTCCCATCGTTTCTCTTCAAGTGGGCTCTTGAGAGTTTCGGCCCACTTAATTCTTTAAGCCCTTGTCCATCTCCTTTCTTTAGTGGGTCTATGAAACCTGGGCCCAACATTAATTCTTCCATATTACGTGAAGGTAATTTTTTTCCTTCTTTTTTTTGTTGTCATTTTATAGAATGATTTAAAAAATATTTGTGGGTTATTTAATACAAGAATAATAAATTTCTCTAACTAGAGTTAGAGGGATTCAAATTTATGAAACTAAGTAGTTTTCATATGTGCATTTTGTTTATCAACTTCATTTTTATGTGATTAGGGTCAATAAACGTTATTGTGTGCATATTAGTTGTTCAGTCAAAGTTTAAACGTGAATAATCCATAGAAATTAGGTCACAACTATGGGAATCAAACAAAAATAAAATAGTTACACTTGAATTTATGTTATTATATAATATTTTATATTTAATTAATATTTTTCTAATTTAGAACTAATATTTAGAAATTTTCAAAATTGTAAATTTTGGTTTTCTTTGTTTGCTACAAATGTATATATATATATATAGAGAGAGAGAGAGATCAACTGTTAGTCAATTATATTCTCTTAAATTATAATATCTTATATCAACTACCTTATACATTTATGGTTACTTGTAACTTTTAACCACTTAATTTTGTGAAAACTCTGAAACATAGTATTTTAACAAATATTTTTATACAAAGTTGTAATACATGTGTTAATTTTACCTAACATCATAAGTACAACTGGTAAAAATAAATTTACAATTGAGTACTACTGATTAGAGATAAAAAGTGTCAAAATACAATAGTGTACAAAAAGTACAACTAAAATTATGGGTACAACTATGTTCATTTTTTTGCGGCGCCACGTTATCAAAAGACAACATAAGTTGGTTGTGCTTATGAATACGAGTAGTACATGCCAAACATAACATAAACATATTAACTCAATTGTAATTTTGAAACTTTAATTTAAAATTCATTTTGTTAATTAATTTCAATATCAATTTTAATAACTCTTTTAAGTTAATTATTTTAAATTAATTTTAATTTAATATTTTACTTATATCTATTTTAAATTAATTTTAAGTTAATATTTTATTTATGTTAACATGTTTCGTCATAAATGGTTATGCCTTCATAAAATTATAGACAAACCAAGCTTACTATACATAAGAGGAAAAAAACTGAACTCCCCATCAAAGTTACATTACATACATATTAAAAAAAGAAAAACAAATCGTGATATTAAGGCAGAGGTTATTATTATTCAATCAACTCCACAATTCTAGTCTATCATTAATCATCCACTGTTTACATCTTTAACCATCCCCTGCTTCACCCAAATCACTTTTAAAGGCATCTCCTTGAAACGTTAAAAGTAGAATCTAAGGTCTTGGCCATATCCCAAACAGAAGCGCGTCTTTACAACAATAAGGATTGATGCATTCAATTGCTACATGAGAAATATGAAAACATTAATATATATGTCTCCAGAATTACATGGTCTCTACCTCCTGAATGTTGCAAATTCTTGGAATTTGCAAGATATTCCATCAACTCAACAACACAACAAGAAAAGCCTACAAGCGAGTCACAGAACATTTGAATCCAATTCCGATCAGTAGAATCAATATGAAACAAATAATTCAAGCCTCATTAGAAGTTTAGCAGAAGTCTTTAAGCACCACCACCAAAGGGATATGATGTTCTTAAGCATTAATATCTCTTCATTCATAATAGATTTATAACTAAATTTTAAGAAGATTATTGTGCAAAATCGCTTACAAAATTTCATGATTTTTAGTTTGGTTTCTAATTTGATTTCTAAGTCTTAATAATAGTAAAAGTTATGCAAATTGTGAACGAGATTGATCACAAAAAATCACTAAATTACCACAAATCATTCAAAGTTCCAAAATTTCCATCAAATTTCACCTGTAATTGCCGATTGAATTTCATATCTGGAAACGAGAATGTCGGTCACAGCTGCTGGACGCTACGCAATGGCTCTCACGGACGTCGCAAAAAGGAACGAACTCTCGAATCAACGAGCGCCCACATCGAGAAGCTTGAGAAAGTTTTCTCTGATCCATAGGTACTCAGTTTCTTCGCAAACCCAACTGTGGCCGTCGAGCAGAACCGTTTGGCGAGCGACGAAATCGTGAAATCGTCGTAGCTTTAGAGCCCCACCTTAGATTTCCTCAACATCCTCGTCGACGCGAATCGAATCGAAGATTCATGAGAATTTGGTGAAGAAGAAGAAGATGCAGTAACAATGATGATGATGATTATATGATGGTGAAGAAGAGAATGAGATTTTTGTAAAAGAAGAACGAGTAACGGTGAAGATAGGATAAGATTTTCGTTTGTTGAAAAAAGAGAAAATTTAGGGATTTGGAGTTAGATCCGAAATCAAATGGGTTTGGGGTAGGGTGACCCGAATCGAATGGTTGGGCTGGTAATTTTTAGAAGTTACGGTGGTTTTATTGGTTTTTACTTTATTTTCGAATTAAAAAATAATTCAAGATATATGAATTTTATTAGGGAAGGTATATGAGAATTTTTTTCTTTCATTAAAGGGCATCGGAAAAATTGATCCGATTGTTATGACTTCATTTGAATGAACAACAACTCAAAAATACCCAACAAAAGAAAAGGAAACCAAAATGCACAAGCATTTGCACATCTAGAAACCGTAAAAGCATACTTAGCCCAACTAAACAATGGAGACCTTGACTCAAAAATAAGAGAAAAGAAGGCTTAGTTGGCTTTGTAACTATTTATAATTGCAAAGTCAAACATAACATATGTTTATATCATTTTCGAGAATGAGTATAAACTGGAAAATCTTATCACTAGATGACGCTTTTTTTTTCTTCTTCTTCTTTGTCTCTCTCTCTTTCTCATGTGCCATGCTCGAACTTCGAATCCGTCAGGCGTTTTACATAAATGTGCCTTCGCTGACCAGTCGAGCTACAAGAGCTAGGCAAAATATTACATGACGCTTTTTTTATAAATTGATTCTACCAAACCAAATACTTTTTTGAATGATTAAAAAAATACTGAAAATCAATGGGAAATTAAAAAAATAATAGTTAAAAGTTACACAAGACGACAACATTTAATAATTAATAAATATATTAAAGCTTTTTGTAAGAAATATATGGAAGTTCAAGGGGCTGATTGGTGTTGTGGCTGTAAGAACTTTATCATGTTCTAAAGCTTTCACAATAAATTTTTCTCCAATCATGCTTTTATTACCTATTTTTTCTCTACAACCTTAACAGTCCAACTTCCTCTTCCTGTATATTTAACGTGTGTTTGTTAAAAGTCTCATTAAAGAGACTTTTTAGTGGCTGTAAAATTAATTTATTTGATTTAAAACAATTAAAAATACATATAGATAAACTCTTAATTTAAAATGATTTATGTAGTAAAAAATAGCAAAACTTCCAAATAATTGATTAATAACCAACTTTTTTTTGTTGCTAAAATTAAGAAACTTTCAAATAAAATATAATTTAGCCAATAACACTTTTTTACTTTTGGTTTATAAATCTAAATTTTTGTTGTTTTCTATAATAAAATTATACTTTAACAAAAATATACTTAAAAATTACAACTTCTACAGTTTTGTTAACAATCAGAATTTTATCATTACTAAAAGTAACTGTCGCATTCTCAACAGCCAAAAGTCTTAAAAGTCTACAGCGAAAGCCTACCGCTACAGTCCTTACCAATCAGCCCCCAAGTGTTTAATTATTAGTATACTAATTAAAAGGAACTCTTTCTAGGTTATGAGACTATTTACGTAGGCATTTTTTGATGCTACCTCTTTCAGACACGTCAGCATAGCATGTTTAGAAGAATTCATAAAAAATAACCGACATAAATATATTTATCTCTTTCTTATGCTAAACTAGGTCACTTCGTCTTCTTGGATCCGTTTCCACTTCCTCTCCTTCTCCAAATTCCGGTTTATTCAATAACAAATAGTACCTTTCTCCCCGCATCGTGATTCTCTCAAGTCTCCAAATTATATTAACAAATCAAGAAAAAGAACCAGAAGAAGAAAGAGAATAACAATGGAGATCATCAACGAGAAGAAGAAATTCTCGAGACAATCTTCATCCTTCAGTCTACGAAGTCCGACTCTAAAACACTCTTCGTCTGAATCTTTGACATATTCGATAAGAACTCTCACACTCGATCTCGACGCCAATTTCACCAACCTCATATCAACAGTTGAACTATTCATCAAACCGGAGAAAACAAGAATGGTGTTTGAAGAATTCACAGTGCTCAGCAAGACCATAGACCAATCTTTCTTCGGAGAAGGAAAAAGCAGCGACTGCGACGGATCTATGAAGTCGGATCTTGAAGAACGACATTGAACAGTAGTTACAAGATTCCTCTTTCTTATAACCCATCACTAGAAACTCAAAGACACGATCCCATCTCAGGTAAACCTAAAAATCTCAGTAGAAACAGAGAATGAAATCAAGTTCAAGGAAAAATTGGAACAGTTTTCACTTGGAATGAGGTATGATTTCCGTCGTTCTATAAGTTAGATAAGAAGAGATATGTAAATAGAGTAGAAAAAGCAGTTGGAGTTCTTCAATCCAAATCAAACCGAACTAGATTCGATGCCACAATTACCTAGCCGGTTCGATATTTTGCCTTCATAATTCAACGAAACCTTTGATTGTTTATTTCTAAGTCTCAAACTCTTGAGAATATTATGACTATGTCATTGGTCATAGTTATTTTTATCGTGGTTTATAATTTTCACCTGATTGTTTTTTAACTCTAGTTAACACTTACCTTTGTGCTTGATGTTGTTTGTCGTTTGAGTTCGAAGATTATACTCGCCTTCACTGACATGTGCTATATAAAATAGTAAGCTCTCATCTTATATTCGATCCAGTGCTTAATTAATCTCTTGGTTTTGTTGTGTCTGTATTTTTCAGTTCTTAGACATAAACTTGAAGGCCAAAGAACTCGGTATTTGCCCATACTAGAAGATAGGAAGGAAAACATAAGTACAACACTAGATGGATGCCACATATATTCTTACTCTTCGTAAGTCCTTTGCAACCTGAAATGCAGGTAATAATTTCTAAAAACTACAATTCTCATGATGGTTGTGCTTAAAGTATATGTTTTGTAAAAGTTTTAGCATTGACAATGATATTTTTACGTAAAGCATGTAAATAGGCCAACATTCATATTATAAAATGTTGCAATGCCATTGTCCCAATAATATCTTCATTACTGATGTCGTACATGGGACTCATACTCTTCATCAAACTTAAAAGAACCAAAGAGGCACTCTACTTTATGCAATGCCACTGTCACAATACAGTAAAGGACAAAAAGAGTTAAGCAGTAACCACATGACACCAAGACTCACCATTACAAAGAGAGGGCATTAGAGTTACGGTTCAGAAATGTAAGATTACATTTTTGTTATTAAGTCATGTGTTTCTCGATAGCCTAAATTTAGTCATCGGACTAATGTTTTGGCTTTCCTTTTACATTTTTGACTTTACATGAACTTGCATATTGTGTTTGTTCTCTTCCTTTTAAGAAACTTACATAAATAAGAGGAAGCGTAAGATACTAAAGCCAATTGATGAGACATAACAAAAGAGGCTTGCAAAGGAGCATAAAGCGAGAAGAGCTCACTAGCACAAATACTTTATGAGATCAAGGAAACAGAGGTCTTGACATTTCTTTCAAACCCCGAGATATTGATTCTCTGTTTTGATAGAGTAAATTTTGTTATGACAATGATTCATGACAACAATTTCCTGATTTAATATTTTGGAACTTCTAACTAAATGCAGGAAAACGTGATAAGACAAATTATCATGTCTAAAGAGCTCACGTGGGATCCCATCTATTTTGAAAGTGCGAGAACTACACCAGGAACTGTAACACGAGTACTACTACAGAAACTGTGTGATGCAACATATGACAGAAGCTTAGAACATGAAGTGCAAGAGNCAAAAACGTTCCCAAGAAGAAAACGATCCTCTCCTATTCTATTAATACTAATAGAAAATAAAACCCTAAAGACTAGATAATTATGAAATAAAACTACAATAATATTTCATAATTATCTTCTCCAATATATTTCCCAAGGAATATTCTTCAATATCCTCCAGCAGATACGATCCTCCGAATCTTCCTGATTCACCAAATCTTCCTCATCCTTATCCAGAATCCTACTGTTGCTTCTGCTCCTGTCACATCGTCATTCGCCTCACTGTAACAGGTACTGCCACAAGTACTGTAACACGCACTGTAACATGTACTGTAACAAGTCTTGTTTCTTCACTCTTCTGCTGTTAGAGCCTCTGTAGCATCGTCATCTATCTGACACTGTCTTAGAGACCCTGCATCTTCAAGTTCTTTGCATCATCATCAATTGTCTTAGACACTGTGACAGAACTCTGCATTTCTGGTGCATCTTCTACCTGTAGCAGACACTAACTCAGACCTCTACCTCTCTAAGTGAATCATCTCATGTTGAGTTCTTAATCTCTTTCAAAAACTACATCAACATATTTGATACTGGTGACTTCATATTATTAGGATTTAATTAGTAAGATATACTTTTTGGGTATTTAGCCAGTTATAAATTGTAATGTCAGACAAGAAGAATTTGATACGCACGTTTCTTAACTTGAATATAACATTGTAATATCTGAGAGTATGTAACAAAGTATACCTATCCGGTTTACTATAATTGAAATGTAGTGTTATGGTTTATTGATTTAGAGTTGGTTTAGATGCGTTAACAGTTTACATTACAATACTCTGTTAGCATGTGCTGCTAAATAAGGAAGAATTTGGAAGAAGACATCGTAAGCAATGTTTCGAGAAGAAGTGGGTGTTGTGTGAGTTCTCTTTAAAACAACACTCAGTTCTCTCAGCTATAATCTAGCACTACAAAAAATCATATGTTTAGAGACGGAAAAAGTGGTTGTCGCTATTCTGTCGCTAAAGTAGAGAGAAATTTGGGACGAATTAGCGACGTTTTAGCCAGTGGTCTCTAATTCGTTGCTAATTTACGACGTACCGGAATAGTCGCTATTTTGTCGCAAAATAGAGACAATTTAGCGATAAAACCAATTTCCATCGCAAATTAGAGACGTTTTAGCAAGGTACTAGTGTTTCGTCGCAATTTAGAGACAAATTAGCGAATAAATATCATTTGTCTCTATTTATAGGATTAGAGACAAAATAGCAACAAATTCGTCTCTAATCCGTTGTTAAATGAAGTGGTAAACCTTAAACCCTAAACCTTAAACACTAAATTCTAAACACTAAATCCTAAACACTAAATTCTAAACACTAAATCTTAAACACTAAACCCCAAATTACAATCTCTACATCCTTAACCACCAAAATGTACCATTTATCGTAAAACGTATAACCGATATCTGGAACATAAACCCGTAAACCGGTTAATGTAACACATACATTGTAAAAAAATTTTCAGGATTAGAGAAAAAATAGCGACAGATTCGTCTCTAATCCGTCGCTAAATGAAGCTGTAAACCCTAAACCCTAAACAATAAATCCTGAACACTAAGTACTAAACACTAAATCATAAACACTAAATCCTAAACACTAACCCCCAAATTACAATCTCTGCATCTTTAACAACAAAAATATACCATTTATCGTAAAACGTATAACCGATATCCGGAACACAAACTCCTAAACCGGTTAATGTAACACATAAATTATTAAAAATATACTACATAAATTTTGCGACGTATTATCTTCTAGTAAACGTTATTTCGTCGCTAAAAATTTAGGACGGAATAGCGTCTGGCATACGCTAATACGTCGCAAAATTTGACGTCTTTTTAGCATCAAAAAATTTAATCGCTAATTAATCGCAAAATTTGCGACTAAATATAGTGGGTTCAAATATTTGTCGCAAATTAGTCGCTAAAATTAGTCTCAATTTCATCACTATTTTAGCGATGAAAATAAATTCGTCGCGAATTAGCGACTAATTAGCGACATAATATTTTTGTGACTCAGGAAACACGTTCACTATTCCGTCGCGAATAGGATGAAATTCTTCGTCTCTAATTTGTTGTTATCTTGAAGTGTAGGGATGTCTGTGCGCTAGGCGCATGTTATGTAAATAATATCTTCCTGTTTCAAAAAAGTTGATTTCTAAGCTTTTTTGGTTCTTCAGAGATTGATCTTTTAAAGATTTTTATTCTACCAATTTAGGCTATGATGTTGTAAATTTCAAGAAATATTAATGGAAAATATAATATATTATACTAAATCACTATTAGTTTTGACATAGGCAATTCCTACTGGAACACTAGCCAGCTAAGGTTACCTATTCGCTACTCAGCATAAAACTCAGAGGAGTTGGCATATTAGCAACAGAATAAGCCTTAGCTAACTACTGAAATCTTACTATTATTACTAAGTAAGCTATTTTTTCGCCTACTAAGTAAGCTATTTAGATCTGATAAAAATTGTTCCCCAACTTGCTTTAGAAAAAGAGCATTTTATCTACCTCTTCCCGTTTTTTAGCCGGTAAAACTTACTTACCTTCCAGGCTTGTAGACCTATACCTACTAGCGGGTTCACTCGAAAATGTGTTTTGGATAACAAAATTTGTTATATATAAGTAAAAAACAATCGTCTCTTAATAGTTGTTAAGTTTCTTAATATGTGTTTTAATATGTGCAGAAAACCCATAAAAAAGTCAAACATACAAAGAATAGATTTTTCTAATACTATAAATGAGTTTATGTTAGATATAGAAAATACTCTTCAATACAGAAAACAACATTCTTAGTAGATATGGATGCATGTCAAAATAAATAAATAAAAAGTAGATATGGATGCATCTATCTTTCGCCTAATCACACATACATCCAAGAAGAAAAAGAGAGGTACACTAACAACAATTGCTCACTTCACAAAGAGTTTAGGTAGTGCAGTTAAAGTAACATTTTTAAAGTTCTCGCATTTGTCATGAAATTAAATACAATCATGAGATTATCTTAGACGTATGTTGTTCTTTCATGCAATACATTGACGATCATCAACTAAAACATCTGACTATATTATTTAAAGGTTATGAACTTGCTTCTATTAGCTGTTTGTTTATAATTATTTTACAATTCCAGAAATTACCCCTAAAAATAACAAG
>OVAN01014637.1:0-11890 GCA_900406275.1 Anastatica hierochuntica | reverse complement strand
ATCGTTTCACTAGCAACGTTGGTGCAACTTCCTCCGTCAATGATAAGGCTAAAAACTTTGCCTTTGACGATGCATCGGGAGTGAAACAAATTCTCTCGTTGCTCGTTTTCTTCCTTCGTGGTCATAACACTTAATGTTCGCATTGCGACCAATAGTTCACCTTTTTCAGCGGGTTCATGATCGGATTGTGCTTCTTCGGGTTGCTCATCTTCGGACTCGAATTCGCCATTGTCTCGGAGGATCATGACCCTTCGATTTGAACATTCGCTTGCGTAGTGCCCAAGGCCATGGCACTTGTAGCACTTGATGTCTCGGGTTCGTAACTTACCCTTTCCTTTCGGGTCAAGTTCTTCGGGTTTTGGTCGGATGATCGGCTTAAGTTCATTCTTCGGATACTCGGGACACTTTTCTTCGTGATAGCTCGGTTTCCACGCGTCATAGCTCGGACGACGTTCTTGCACTTAAGCTGCTTTTCGAACATTACCGCCTTGTGGAATAATTCTTCAAGTTCCATGTAATGTTGGACTTCGAGAAGATCAATGATGTTTCGGTTAAGTCTGCCCATGAATCGGGACATAGTCGCCTCGGAATCTTCTTGGATATCGGCCTGGAGCATAAGTGTCTCCATCTCCTTGTAATATTCTTCAACGGATCGGGTTCCTTGGGCAAGATTCCTTAACCGAAAGTGTAATCCTCGGTGATAGTGGCTCGGGACGAAACGCCTTCTCATTAAATCTTCAACTGGTTCCACGTTTCAACGGGATTATCTTCGATTCGTCTTCGGGTGGTGACGAGTTGATCCCACCAACTTAGAGCATAGTCTTTGAACTCGGTCAGGGCAAGCTTTACTCGTTCGGCTTCCGTGTATTCCCCACAGTTAAAGATGATCTCTATCTTTTTCTCCCACTCCAAGTATTCTTCGGGATCGTTCGTTCCTTTGAACGAAGGGAGTTGGAGCTTTAATCCGGAGAAGTTGTTGCGCGGTTGGCGTTCGTCTCGGTCTTGGTCGCGGTGCCTTCGCCGATTTCGTTGAGCATTGGATGACTGGCTATAGTACTCGACCGTAGTGAGATTTCCTGGGTGTCGGTTGGATCCGCTGTGTTCGGAATGACCGATTTCTTCTTTGAAAGCTAAGAACTTTCGGTCGAGCTTTTCATCCAGCTTCTCATCCATCAATTTGGCCATGTTAGCCGTGATGGCGACAATAAGGGCTTGATTATCGCTTGTCTTAGACATAGTACCTGCAAAGGAAAACACAAAAAATCCGAGTAACGATGCTCACGAAAACTTAAGAGAAAATCAATAGACTTAGAAAAATTTTTGAAAACTAAAATAAGGAAAAGAGTAGTTCGGAAAGGTACAACCTGACGGGAAGTGCTCTGATACCACTTGATGTGATCCTCATTGGGACGAAGGACCGACTCCTAGGATGCGCTTCTCGTCTAGACGGTTGAGAGGCTTGTAGCGGAAGACTTGAACGGTTTAAGGATTTTGCACGTTTGGGTGTGGTACACGAACGGTCAGATACGTGGAGGAACAAACGTTCGGATGGGGAACGGACGTTCGGATGAGCTAGATCGAATGCTGAGGCCGAACGGTCAACTCTCGGAAGAATCCGAACACAAAGTAATCGTGACGGCGAGAGGATGAACCCGAATGATGATGCGTGGATTGAGTGAAACTTCCGAAGAGTTGCGGGATGCTCTCGGACTTTCGGCTTAGATTTGCTAAGGGAGAAATTCCTAAAGCAATAAGTTTCTTTTGGAACTCTAGAGAGAGAAACAAAAGAGAGAGAAAGTTTATAGAAAGTTGGTTGTTCTTACAAATGACGAGAGGTGCTCCTTATATAGAAAAAGGAGTAGTTGGGAAGCACCTCATTAAATGAAAGACATTAATTGAAACTACTTAATAAAACTACTAAATACTATCCTCCCAACTACTTTGGGCAGCGCATTAATTAGCCGTAGTCTTCGGGGGTCGTTGTCACTAATGGTCTCGGGAAAATAGTCCCGGGACTTGCCTCGTTAAAAACCTTTCTCGGAAAATCCACTGGGACAAAACCGAGAGAAGGGAAAAAGAGCACAAGACCCGGCACCTCCATTAGTGACTGCTTTCGGAGGCTTGAATCACGACCAATGTGATCGGATAAGCATTCGCTAAGCTGCCCGGATCCATTCGGATGAGTACTTGTATGGCACGGTTGAGTCGCTGCGTCTTGGATCGGGTCATGGGACTGGATGATTCGCCTAAGGCATTTTCAGGATCCAGCTGCTCCTCGGGTACGAGTTCCTTGGGTTTAAGCTGTTCGTTTGCATGCTCCAAGGCCTCTTGGTCGTTGGCCATTATCACATCATAGTATAACGCCTCCAACTTGCTGGAGAACATCTGCTCCTGACGTCTGGCTTCGTCAAACTGTGGGGTGAGGTTCGCGACCTGCTATTCCTCTACCTCCATAGGTTCTTCCCGTGCCTGAGTGAGATCCTGGTTTCCCTCGATCTCTGTCGCCGTTTGACCACCTCTTTCTTCACAGTTATCGGCAGGGGGATTCTCCAGGGTGTGCATCCGGGGTATAGGAACCCTGAATCTAGGGCATGCGGCCTAGTTTGCTGTTAAGGCTAAGGATGTCTCTCTAAGAGTTTGGTTCTCTAACTCAAATTGCTGCAGGCATTGCGCGTCCTCTTGGAGCTTTTTGGCACATGCCTCCATTTGTTGCTTCTGTGCTTGCAATTCTATAGCTGTCGTGTCGGGCCCTCCTTAGCTGTTCCATATCTTTAAGTCTCGTCTGAAGGGTTTCCAGTTGAGATCTTATCTCTTCATAGGTGAGATTGGTTTTTGTAGGTATTGCAATCATGGCGTCAGCGTCGTCTCCAATCATCGTCATGTAGTTTTGAATTTGAGCCCCCTCCTTCTAGCGCCAAACTGATATGGATGTTTTGGAGTAGTTCTTTGCTGGCGCTACTGAAGCAAGAAGACAATGTCTATGAGTGAAGATGAATGAGTTTAGGTAAGAGGATCTAAGCAAAAGAGGCTGGAGGATGTTTGTAGTCAAGGAATCGAACAAAAGAGATGATGAAGGAATAAGTGTATTAGCCGTTTTGACTAGGGTTTTTCGGATGATCTCCATAATCCCCTAAGTTTGTTATTTAGACATGAAAGCCAATCTTATCCCTTTATAATTAGAAGATATTGTAATTTTCTAGAAATATAAATGATTATCTCTTTGTTAAATAAAAGAAGATAAGTATCAGCCAAGAGTCGGCTAGCCTTCCGACTTCTTGCATCCTTGTGACGTCTGGCTTCCTGCTCCGTGGCATTCCCCTACCTTACGACCAAACTGTCGTACTCCATCTAAACCAAGGGGAATCTCCAAGGCTTAAATTACTCCTAACAACTTTTATGCGCAATGACGTGACCGTCAGCACGGGATGAGATTGGAAATATGGGCGCAGCTTCCTAGCTTCCATAATCAAGGCAAGGGCCAGCTTTTCCAGGTGAAGCATGTTTCTACGTCAAGGAGTGACTTGCTAACGTAGTAGACCGGGTGTTGCCTGCTTCCCTCCTATCTAACCACAATGGCACTCACAACGTGTTCGGAAACAACCAGGTATATCATAAGTCGTTCTCCGTCCTAGGGTTTGGCAAGGAGAGGCGGCTTGGTGAGGTACTCCTTGAGCTTGAGCAAGGCGTCTTCGCACTTTTGGTCCCATTCAAATTTGATAGATCAGGTTTTCACCCGAGAAATCACTGCAAGCGTACAGTTAGGCACATTGTATTGGTTCGGGATCGAATCCACAAGGACCAAATATCACATGAAAAGCTACAGATCAAACACGGGCTAAAGCGAAAAGGAATAGATTGTTGGTGATGCTAAAATCGAATAGAAAGCAAACAAAAGCAAAACAAATATGAGTTGTACTCAATCATGAAAAACGTTGGGCACAGGGTATTCTCAGAGAATTCAAGTAATCATCAATGTCAAGTTGATTAACAGCAAAACAAGTTTAAGAACCGTCTAGAACTCAAATCACTAATTTAGATTCAACCTACTTCCGTAGCGCTAACTACCTATGTTATAGAATCTTAAAGACTAACTTCCGTTGAATTTCAGTTTCTAAACATGCATTTCATTCAGGTTTGATAAGTTCACAAAGCGCAATGACATCAACTTCCGTTGGCTACGGACACTTTTCTCGTTTAACATAGATTCAAGCATTCAAGAAATCACTTTCGGTGTATTGAAAAATCTAAGATCAGAAACTAGATCACGAATCAAATTTCAGCATTAAACGTAGTGATAAACGAAGATCCAATAGATAATTTCCCCAAACTAACAACCTAATAATGACAAATCATGAAAACCCTTAATGAGAAACCCTAAACCCAACTATGAAACGACTCACACATGGACATTTAAACAACACAAGATGAAATAGAGAAAGACATATTGTATTGAAATCAAAGACAAATGATAAGGGTTAAGGATTATTCTCAATAGAGTGTAGATTAGAAAGACTCTCCCTAGGGTTCTCAAAGCTCAAAGACTGCTTTAGAAACTTAAATATGTAATATGAGTCTTCAATCCTTGATTCTGGTTCAAAATAAGTGGTTTGGTCGCGTTGTGACAAGAATCGATCGATTATAGTGTAGGGGTCGATTGATCCCTGTCATTCTGTCAGGATGCTCATGTATGCGCATTCGTCTTCTCGTTGCTAGCAAGACAGGTGTTCACTAAAATGGCCATAACTTTAGAACATACCGTTGGATTCCCTTAAAATAACCTCCAAAGTAAAGCTAACTCTTGTGGCTATCTTGTGTAACACTTTCGGCGCGATCCAACGGTAGGATGTCTTTCAAATAAGTACAAACTTTTGATAATTAATCATGATTTTGCATTTCAAATATTCGTTTCTGGCCCATATTGTTATGTTTCTCTCCAAAGGAACTTAAAACCTAAAAAAACACTAAAGAACACTGATAGCTCAGCTTTTCGCCCAAGATAACACTGCAAGCGAATAGAGAACGATGTAGTGGTTCGTGATCGAATGCACAGAGACCAAAGGTAGCACGTAGAATTTCATATCAAATAGCGGGCTAAAGCGAAAAAGATGTCTTATAAGAGACGCAATAAATCGAAATTAAGAAAGCAAAGTAAGCAAGCAAGCAACATCGGGTTTGTAAATCAATCAAAGAAGAGCTGGACATTGAGTATTCTTAGGGAAGCATTTCAATGAAGACTTAAATTATTGACTAGGGAACATGTTTTAAACCGTCTTGAACTCAAAGTCTCTTCTCTTTATGGGAGGCGGACGAATCTCAACTCGATTCGCATAGAAAGCCTCTGAAGTGTCATATTGCACCAGAGTCATCCTCCATTGAGGTTGATTTGTGCGTTGTTGCCCCTCAGCTGCAACATTTTGCAGGCCAACTCAGTGAGTACCAGCATTAGCACCACCTCCAGCAGGTGGATCACCTCCTGGAAGAACTCCAGGAAAGAGAGGATTTTGATGAACTTGAATCTTTTCCCATGTTATCACCATTGATTTCAGCAAACTCAAATTTCTCAATAACCTCCAGACGCTTCTCCTTCTTCTTCTGTCTCTCTAGACGCACAGGTTTCGGTTCAAAATCGAGAAGATTTGTGATCCCTTAACTTCTATTATGAGGCATGTTCATGCACCTGAAAGCACAAAAACAGAGAAGAAGAAGAGATTTAAAAAAAAAATAAAGAAAAATGCCTTAGGCATGCAATGATCCTAAGTTCAAAGATGACCTATTGGTCCCCGACAACGGCGCAAGAAAAATTGATAGCTCAGGTTTTCGCCCGAGATAACACTGCAAGCGCACAGAAGTACGATGTAGTGGTTCGGGGTCGAATTCACAGAGACCAAAGGTAGCGCATAGAATTTCATATCAAATAGTGGGCTAAAGCGAAAAAGATGTCTTGTAAGAGATGCAATAAATCGAAATTAAGAAAGCAAAGTAAGCAAGCAACAACGGGGTTGTGAATCAATTAAAGAAGAGTTGGGCATTGGGTATTCTCAGGGAAGCATTTCATTGAAGACTTGTATTATTGACTAGGGAACATATTTTAAGCCGTCTTAAACTCAAACACTAATATATAACTGATCTACTGCGATATTATCAGTTCCCTATGTATTAGAAACCTCGAGACTAACTTCCGTTGACTCTCAGATTCTAATCATGCATTCTAAACAAGTTTGATATGTTCACAATTCACTTAAACATCAACTTCTGTTGGCTTAAGATGAATTGCTCATTTAGGGTTCTTTCAGGCATTTAAACAAACACTTTCCAGGCGTTAAAAAAATTAAGATCAAAAACTAACAAATAAGTTTAATTTTATGCATTACGAACAATCCTAGATGAAGTTCCAATTGATAATATCCCTAATCATACAATTATATGTCAACAAATCATGAATCCCTATGCGAGAACCCTAAACCAAACAAGGAAAATACTCACTCATGATAATCGAACAAACACAGATCAGATCAGAGAGAGACATGATTGTATTGAATAGAAAATAAAGAGTAAGTTTAAAAATTCTTCTCGGATTCGAAGTACGAAAGATGATTCTTCTCCTTAGGTTACAAATCTCTCTCTTAATCTCAAAAACTCAGAAAATAGCATAATGATACAGGAACCACGAGTTTACGTTTTAGTTATTAAATCCGGTTCACAATAATTTTGGTTAGGTTATTCGTAAAATCGGTCCGTGAAACGGGACAGGGATCGATCGATCTTTAGAAAAGGATGGTTTGATCCTTGTCCATCTGTTTGGATATTTCAGCCTTCAAGAAAATTTACTTCGATGCTTGATATCCATCCAAAATGCAATCTTTTCGCACATCCAAGCTCGATTCCTGTAAAAACCCACTAAAGAACACAAATTTGTGCCAAAGAGATCTGAATACATACTAAAAACCATAAATCTTGCGTAAAACACATAATAAAAACCGCTAAAATACTAAAACATCAAACACCAAAAGTCTCAAAAAAAAAAAACCAAATACATATCAAAACAACAATTTTTCTCGAGTAAATTATTAGTAAAAACCCATAAATACGAATACATCAAATCCCCCCCCCCCCACGACTTGAATCTTTGCTTGTCCTCAAGTAAAGGAAACGAAGATTAAGACTAAGGATAAGAAGTTTGAACAAATGGACCTTTAGACTTTGAGGAGACCTTACTTTGCACTTAGATTCGCTGACCACATAAACCTGAGACAGTTAGAACATTCTCCCCAAGAATCTCTGCATGGCCTCGTAAGCCCATCCATACTCCAAACTCTGAACCTACAAGACTCGCATTCATGTTATTAACTCTCTACATTCATTCATATAGACGTGAGACTTTTCACCAGAGAACTCTACATCAGGAATAAAGGGCTGGGTAATGAAATGGCTTTTAGTGGTAGGGCTAAAGTGTTTCGGGATTCACAACTGCATCAGGATGCAAGACATTGTGTAAAATCGCAGGAGAGAAAGAGTATATTGATCACCATGATCGCTAACTACTCAAGCAGAAACAACAAACTCATAATCAAATCAAACATGAGCCATCTCCAAGGCATAACAAGCTACAAGATAACAAATAAAAACTGATTTTCTTTCCCGAATACGAAATAAAATATTGATTTTTTTTTTTCGTTTTTTTCTATTTTTTTCCTCTTTTTATTTTTTGTTTTTTCTTTGAAATATACACAAAAATATAGGGAAAATCAGCATTACATAAACATTTCAAATCAGCAAAGCACTCATACAGCAAGAAGAATTGCAACCAAAACCATCTTAACATTCTAATCGCCCAACACCATCTAATAGACAGATAGGACCATGTCTAAATAACCTACAAAGTTCAATCCTACCTAAGTAACCAGGGGGACCATGTCTACCCTATTCTCTCCATTACTGTTGCACATGTGTGCACATAAGATGAAAAAGAAATGCATGGAGAATCAAATGAGATAGGGTGAAGGTGTGGTGCCAGACTAAAAATAAGTCTAATCACTCAGGATTACAGAAAAAGAGTTGAAAAAAATTGGGGACGTAATCCTGAATGATTGGTTCCGAATTCCTGACTTAAGTCCCTGATTCAAAGTAATTAGATTCATTAGTGGTTAACATAAATAGAGTTAAAACAATCCAAACAAGAACTTGAGTTCAAAAGCTTTCTGGCGGGAAGTTTAGTCATGAGGTTTTCCGGTTTCTCTACGCTAACAACTCAAATAAAATGGTCAATATTAATATAAATAACGCAAAACACACAAAGAAAGTGATCTGATTATCATCGCAAAGTTCTAGAATTCAACAAGACTTACTCAATAAAACATAAAATTGGCTCTAACAACACACCAAAAGAAAAGAAAAAAACATAAGTAGCCTCTCCAAACTTATCTCACACCGTCTCGCTGTGAAACAAATCTAGAGAAGAGATAAGTAGCAAATAGATAGATAAAAATCGATAAGAATAAGAAAAGAAAAGAAAAACTAACAATTGGGATTGTAGACTCTGAATTCAGCTTGAAATCATATCCTTTTCGTGGCAAGGATAGATCGATCCCTATGCAAGGATCGGTCGATCCTTGTCCGTCTGGCCAGAAAATTCGCTCGTTCCTTTGCTTCATCCAAGAGTCCAAAACAACACAAAAAACCAAAACCAAAAGTGAAAAACACCAAAAATTTAACTAAAAGAAAGAAAATTAACCTGTAGGTTGCCTCCCACTTAGCGCTTGTTTATAGTCATGAGCCTGACATAGGTTGCTGGTGTTAATCATAAGAATCAAAAGGTTGAGCCAACGCACCTTAAGTCCTTCTCCTATCACTGGAAAAAACAACATGTGCAAGAGTATACATGGTTTTCCATAGCAAAGAGACACTAGTCTCCTCAAAGAAAATCACTACCAGCATAGAATATATCTTTAAATACTCTTTGATTACTAGTTGCTCATGGGGGTCAAATGCATTAAGTGGAAAAACAGAGTCAATTGCAGGTTCAAACAAATTTAAAACAAAATAGTCAACTTCATCTCCATCAATCATGTAAAGCACAATATTCTCATCTCTCGAGCCTATCTTAACCTTAGAATCCGCTAACTCATTCAAGATCTTATCTACATCAAGAATATCCTCAAGGTAAGATTTTTCAAGAAGATATTTAGATGTTTCATGCATAGAAGAGTTGAACCCAGGGTCATGATCACTCAAAGAACACAAATGATGAATATCAAAACATATTTCATGGTAATCCCTACCAAACGTTTCTACTCTTAAGGCATCCACGCTTTGAGACTCAGATATCAAAACATAGCATTCATCAATGAGCAACGGAGTATCTAAACTACAAACTACTTATTCAATGCAAGGCATGTGACTATCTTCATAAATATGAGTTTCAAAAGTTGAGCACACGTACCTTTGAGTTGGCATGGTGAAACCCAATATATTACCTCTTTAAGTGCATGGGCCATCTGTACGTCAATGCCTCTGAGCTCTCTTCCTTCAAGTACTGCCCGATGTGTGAGAAGATTCAAGTGAATCGTAGCTGCAAAGCCACTTCTCTTCATCCTTGGATTTTCTTTGCTTTCTTCATCCAACCTCACTCTTTGTTCTGGTGTAAGCACGCTTTCATCGAATGGTGGCTCTACATATGACTCCCACTTAAGTTTCTCCTATTGTTCCAATGCTAGTAATTCTCGAAGTGTTGTCTCCATTTTCTACGGCCAATCATTATAATCCATGGCCATCAAACCTGCAAAGAAAAAGAGATAGAGAATAAATTAGTAAAAAAATATGCCTTATACGTGCAATGATCAAAAACTCTAAGATGACCAAATGTTCCCTGGCAACGGCGCTAGAAAACTTGATAGATCATGTTTTCACCCGAGAAATCATTGAAAGCATACAGTTAAGCACATTGTAGTGGTTTGGGATCGAATCCACAAGGACCAATGATCACACGAAAAGCTATAGATCAAACACAAGTTAAAGCAAAAAGGAATAGATTGTTGGTGATGCTAAAATTGAATAGAAAGCAAACAAAAGAAAGAAAAGAAACGTGAGTTGTACTCTATCAAGAAAAAAGTTGGACACAGGGTATTCTTAGAGAATTCAAGTAATCATCAATGTCAAGTTGATTAACAGGGAAAGGGGTTTAAGAACCTTCAAGAACTCAAATCACTAATTTAGAATCAACCTACTTCCGTAGCGCTAACTCCCTATGTTATAGAATCTGAAAGACTAACTTCCTTTGAATTTCAGATTCTAAAGATGATTTGATTTAGGTTTGATAAGTTCACAAAGCGCAATAGCATCAACTTCCAGTGGCTAAGGACACTTTACTCGTTTAATATAGATTCAGGCATTCAAGAAATCACTTTCGGTGTATTGAAAAACCTAAGATCAGAAACTAGGTCGTGAATCCAATTTCGGCATTGAACGTAGTGAAAAATGAAGATCCAATAGATAATTTCCCCAAACTAACAACCTAACAATAACAAATCATGAAAACCCCTAATGAGAAACACTAAACCCAACTATAAAACAACTCACTTATGGCAATTGAAACAACACAAGATGAAATAGAGAAAGACATATTGTATTGAAATCAACGACAAGACATAAAGGTTAAGAATTTTTCTCAACAAAATGTGGATTAGAAATCTTCTCCCTAGGGTTCTCAAACCTCAAAGGCTGCTCTAGAAAATCAAAAATAGCATAATAAAACCTCGATTATGGGTCTTTAATCCTCGATTATGGTTCAAAATAATTTGTTTTGATCGCGTCATGACGAGGATAGATCGTTCCTAGTGTAGGGGTCAATCGATCCCTGTCATTCTATCAGGATGCTCATTTTTGCGCATTCTTCTTCTCGTTGTCAGCATGACAGGTTTTCACTGAAATGACCATAACTTTTGATCGCATTGTTGGATTCCCTTCAAATCACCTCCAAATTAAAAATAACTCTTGTGGCTATCTTTTATCAAATTAGCAGCATGATCCAACAGTGCGCTGGTAATTTATGATGCTTCATCATGATTCATCATTCCTAATATCCGTTTTTGGCCCAAATTATTCTATTTCTGTCCAAAGCAACTTAAAACCTGTAAAAACACTAAAGAACACCAAAAGACTCCAAAAAGAACCAAATACATATCAAAACACCATTTTTCTCGAGTAAAACATTAGTAAAAACCCATAAAATACGAATACATCAAATCCCCAGACTTGAATATTTTCTTGTCCTCAAGTAAAGGAAACGAAGATTAAGCCAAAGGGTAAGAAGTTTGAACAAATGGACCTTTAAACTTTTAGGAAACCTTACTTTGCACTTAGATTTGCTAACCACATAAACCTAAGACAGTTAGAACATTCTCCCTAAGAATCTCTGCATGGCCTCACAAGTCCATCCGTACTCCAAACTCTGAATCTACAAGACTCGCATTCATGTTATTAACTCTCTACATTCATTCAAATAGACATGAGACTTTTCACTAGAAAACTCTACATCAGAAATAATGGTCTAGGTAATGAAATGGCTTTTAGTGGTAGGGCTAAAGTGTTTCAGGATTCACAACTGCGTCATGATGCAAAACATTATGCAAAATCGCATGAGAGAAAGAGTATATTGATCACCATGATACCTAACTACTCAAGCAGAAACCACAAACTCATAATCAAATTAAACATGTGCAATCTCCAAGGCATAACAAACTACAAGATAACAAGTAAAAAATGATTTTCTTTCCCAAATATGAAATAAAACATTGATTTTTTTCGTTTTTGTTTTCTCTTTTTTTTCTCTTTTTATTTGTGGTTGTTATGAACCGAACCATTTAGTGGTTGCCATAACCGAAGACCAATTTAG
>OVAN01014636.1:0-11891 GCA_900406275.1 Anastatica hierochuntica | reverse complement strand
TTTCAAGTCATTTGCTTTGTGTTTTACTTATTGCTTTTACTTATTGCTTTTACTTATTGCTTTTACTTATTGTNTTACTTATTGCTTTTACTTATTGTACTTGTTCATGATTGCCCAATTGCTAAGGATAGATCTAGTAGAGACTTGTGACACCTCTTACTAGGTTGCTCCCTAGACTAGTATTTCTAGTGTGACTCTCTTTGCTTAGGCTCTTCTAAACATTTCAATCCTTGGACAATACCTCACGTACTACAACTAGACCCCGTCAATCTTGCGGGCTAGGAGCGGTAGTTAGGTTATTACAAATTTAAAGCTTCAACAGCTATGTTCATGCACCTGAAAGCACAAAAATAAAAAAGAAAAAGAAGAGATTAAACAAAATAAAAAAATGCCTTAGGAACGCAATGATCCAAAATTCTAAGACGACCTATTGGTCCTTGGCAAAGGCGCCAGAAAACTTGATAGCTCATGTTTTTGCCCGTAAAAACACTGCAAGCGTACAGTTAAGCACGTTGTAGTGGTTCGGATCGAATCCACATAGACAAAAGGTAGCACGAAAAACTTCAGATCAAACGGGGGCTAAAGTAAAAAGGAAGGTTTGTACAATGATGCGGTAAATCAAAATCAAGAAAGAAAGAAACAAAGAAACACAAGAGTTGTAGGTTAGGTTGTAAATCAATAGTTGTAAATCAATTGGAGGAAATCATTGGGCATTGGGTGTTCTCAGGGAAATCGTTTCATGAGGATTTTAGGTGTGTTGTCAGGGACACTTTTAAGGATCATCTTTCACAATTTTATAGTCAACCTACTTCCGTAGCGCCGACTACCTATGTTTACATCTTCTCCGAAACGAAGTACAAGTTTTGATTCGTCTCCCTTAGGTTACAAAGCTCTCTCTCTCTTGTCAAAGTCCCAGAGAAACAACGTAATGAAAGAAAATACACGAGTTTAGGTTTTAGACATGTAATCTGGTTCTCAAAAAATCGGTTCGGTTCCAAAAACTTGGACTGCGAAACGTGACTGGGATCGACCGGTCCTGGACCGGGATCGAACTATCCCTGTCATTCTGCCAGAAAATTTCACCTCTTCAGAAACGCTTCCTTCGATGCTTGAAATCCGTCCAAAATATGATATTTTCGCACAATCAAACTCATTACCTGTAAAAACACTAAAGAATAAAAAACCTGCTCCAAAGAGAACCGAATACATACTAAAATACCATATATCAGATATTTATGAAATTTTCATGATTTAGGCTTAAAATTTAGTTACATTCTCTTAGAGTTTAGGTTCTTTTGAGTTAGTTTTAGTATGAGTTCTTAAGTAAAAGTCTTTAGTATCCTATAGATGTCGTAGGAGATGCATTTGTACATTTTTTTCCTCTCTTCTACCCTATTTCAGGTTGCTTTGATCAAAACGGATGAATCCTGGGACTCGAACACAAGTACAATCGCGTTTAGCACCAATTGGAGAAAGCTGGCAGCCCAAGGGGCACTGGCTGGCGGTCTGTAATCTTCAGGACGACCGCCAGCCAGCCACAATAAAAAGTTAGCGGCTCAGAGGGGTTTGGTTGGTGGTCCATAACCCCCAGTCCAGACCGCCAGCCTTGTTTATTTCACTTAAAATATGGGTTTTGACGCGGTTTGTCCCGGGTCAACCCAACCCGACTTCTAGATTTTTATAAATACTCATCTTAAACATTGAGAAAACCCTAAGCTTTACTATTTCATTGAAACTTTGTATCTCTTTTGGATCTAGAGTAATCTCTTTGTTCATCATACAAAGTTTGCATCTTTATCATTTCTTATTCTTCCTTTATGTTTGTTATGAGTTTATCTTTTGTTTTTATGAGTTATTTGAGCATGATTAGTGAGTAGTCATCTAGTGTTACTATGGGTTAGGGTGATCAAGCTAGATCTAGGTGTTAATCATGATGTTAGAGGTTGGGATTATATAGATTCACATGATTTAAGGATGCTAAAAGATAGATTTGAAGTGATCAATCAAATCTTAGATCATAAGGCTTTCACACCCGGAATTTGTTCGATGAAATTTATAAGAGAATCTAAATCATACTTAGCATTCTTAGCCTATGGGAATAGATGATTAAGGTGTTAGGTAGGCTATTGGGATTGTGTTTAAAGATTAATGAACTCAGGATTGCTATCGGGAGATTAGCTCTATCTTAGCACATTAAATGGACTAAAATCAAGGAAATGATCTAGTTTACTTGTTGCCTTGCCTTTGAAATGAACTTTATTACCTCAACATTGCATTTGGTTAGCACTTGGATCACTTGACCATGCACCTATCTCATTGCTTGCATGCTATCTTGTTTGCTTTGAATGTTTGTTTGATTTAATTTCGAATTCCAATTGCTTTTATAAGACTTAGAAGTTTAGTTCGGGTTTAAACTTTAAAGAAACAAAAAATCCTCTGTCAATTTTTAGGCGCCGTTGTCGGGGAGCAACATATTTTGTCATTTAATCTTTGTTAGTTTGTTGAGACTAAGTAATTTCTTTTTATTTAAAGTCACTAACTCTTGTTCACTCTTTGTTCTTGTCTTTGTAGGTGCATGAACTAGCGTATTAAAGGTCCATAAAATTTGATTCCGTAAGTGGAAGATATAAGGAGATTGGAACGAGATAATACTAGAGCAAGGAGAGAAAGAGAGAGACTCGAACATCTACAACGTTTGGGAATGGATAACCCTCATCGTATTGGTAATCAAGGAAACAATATGGGTGATAACAACCAAGCCCAAGGGATTGGGATCCAAGACCAAGGGAATCCTAAAGCACAAAGGATTGGTGATTATGATGAACCCAACACGAGGAGAGTAAGGACCGGAATTCAACCTCCCGCGGTAGTACCCAATAACTTCGAGATAAAACATAGCCTCATCAACATGGTCCAAAACAACAAGTTTAATGGTCGACCGGCAGAAAACCCTTTAGACCACCATGATGAGTTTTAGAGGCTTTGTAGGACTATAAAGATAAATGGGGTAAGCGAGGAAGCCATCAAGATGATACTATTCCCCTTCTTGTTAGATGATATAGCCGCTTAATGGGAGAAGAGTATATCCACAGATTTAGTCTCTACTTGGACTCAACTAGAGAAGGAATTCATGACAAAGTTCTTTCCGAAGCAAAAGAAGGCTAAAATTCAAAATGACATCACAAGTTTCAAACAAGGGTATAATGAGTCGTTTTATATGAGCTTGGAAGTGTTTGAAATCTTATATCCGGTCTTGCCCTCATCATGGAGTATCTAAGGATGCTTTGCTAGGGATTTTCCATCGTGGTTGTTAGGAAAAATATCATAACTCACTTGACACGACAAGCAAAGGGAACTTTGCCAACTTGGATGTTGAGGAAGGCGAAGAACTCATCGAAAACTTATCTCAAATTGACCAAAGCTATGGTCGCGATAAGGATGGAACTTACTGGGATGATTCTCAATTGCAAGAGCTTAATGAAAAGATTGATAGGCTAACCAAGATGAATCAAAGATCCATGAATGTAGTGGAACATGTGGATGAAGGTATGGGAGATGGAAATGACCAAGAAATTGAGGACCAAGAGGACCTTTGCTACATTCAAGGGGGTACTATTCACAGCCTTACATCCCTTCGTTTAAATATTGGAACAACAACATTTCATACCGGAACCAAGATGTTGCTAACCCATCGGATCAAAACTACCCGATACAAAAGGAGAGGCCACAAAGGCAAGCTCCGAGAAACTTCACAGCAAAAGAACCTTTCAAATTTCTCACCAACATGGGAAGTTCATCTACTCAAGCTCCAAAAGAGGACGAGAACACCACCCTTCTTAAGCAATTATTGGTCGGGCAAAATAAAGCCGCTTTTGATTTTAACAAGAGGATGGGAGATGTAAATCAAAAGATTGATAGTGTTTGGTGTGACCTAAACAATAAAGTTTAGAATCTAGACGCTCATATGAAAACGCTAGACAACCAAAATGGCCAAAATTGCTAGTTCTTCCAAGAACAACGGTAAGGGGATCCTACCGGTAAACCCGCAGCGAATCTGAAATACTTTTGCAATATGGTCTTTGAAATTGACACCTTTGATAATCAAGGTGAGAATGTGGTTAGTGAATTTCAAAGGCTTCTTGGATGTAAAGTTGATAATGATGGGAATATCCAATATCACAAAGATGAAGTGCTACTCAAAGAGGGTAAGATTGAATGTGTTGATGAGATAATGGTTGTTGTCCAATCTAATTCAAAGAAAGAGAAATTTGCCCTTACAAATGAGTCTTTAAGTAAGCCAAAAAGAGAAGTCGAGGAAGCTTTTGGTGGTGAGGCCACAACCAAGGAAGGGAAGCGTGTAGTGAACATGCAAACAGATGTGGAACCTTACAAACAAACTCTTCCCTATCCCAAAAGATTCATTAAGCATCAACTCAATGAATACTTTGATCTTCTGGTACACAAGGTGGATATTGTCTTCTCCGGGTTAAAGGAACTAGCTACAAAGAATCCTAAGCTCAAGGTTAGGATTGAGGAGTATGAGCTAAGAAAGAAGAGCCTTGAAGTACTAGCTAGAAAGCACGGTGTGCTACACCATCTACCCAAGACAAGAGTTCTCGAGAAGGTTGTGAAACCCGACAAGTTTGTGGTACCTTTCTTGTTGGAAGAGGTGTTTAAAGAAGAAGCTCTAGTAGACACCGAAGCAAGTGTCATTGTGATTTAATCTGACATGATTATCCGACTCAGGATCAAAGAGGCAATCAAGCCCACTTGTCCAATAGCTTTGGGAGATTCATCCGTCAAGAAGCCCATTGAGAAATTTGAGAATTACCCTTTGAAGGTAGGAGATTGTATAGTCCCTACAGATTTTGTTGTTGTCAAGATATCGGGTGCGGGTGAGTTCTCTATGCTACTTGGACCACCATTCCTTGAAACCGTTGGGGCAAGGATTGACTTTAGAAGTAAGAAAGTTGTTCTTCCGAACATTGACCCCGAGGTATCTTACAAGATGATTAATGCAAGAGATAAGATTTGTGGTACTTTGACCTTGGGAGATTTCCAAGAGGTTGGAGGAATCGAAGAAGAAATTCTCGATCTAAGAGATGGTCTATTTGTTCAAGAAGCGATAAAGAACTACGAGCCAACGGAAGAGTTTGACTTGGTTGAAGATTTCAAAAGAACATTTGGCTATGATGATGATGAGGGTTGCTCATGGGATGTTCCAAGATGGACTCCAAGAAAACAAGGAGAGCCCGAAAAAGAAATTGCAAAAAGAAACCACGGGGTGATTGGCTTTGGGCTTGAAGGTTGTTAGTAAGTTTTACAGTCATAATAGCTTTTTTCCTGTCAATCAGACTTTTTCACTTTTATATTTTTAAAAGTGCTCACAACCATTTTCTTTTTTCTTCTTTGTTTTTCCTTTTTTTTTAAAAGTCTCGAACCCCCTATTGTAACAAAAATAAAAGGTCTAGAATTTTTTTTTTTTATAAAACAAGAAAAATATTTTCTCCCCCACGTAAACTAAACACTCTCTACAGATTTATATGTAATTTATCACATTAATATTTTAATTAAACAAATCAATATTTTTTCTCTTTCTTTTGATATCCATTTCACCTCATATTATTTTCTTAATTAATATTTGCATCTTTTTTATCTAAATTTTTATTTCATTTGATTAGTTACTACTTTATTTAAATTTTAAGAATTATTAAATAAATAAATGTTTACAACTTTAACATAAAATTGTCATTGCAAAAACTATCTAACACAAAATATAACACACTTTCTTTAACAATATATATATATATATATATGCACTCAACCTAAAAAATAGTCTACACTAAAATATAGCAACACAATATATGATTATTTAACAAAGTATTTTACATTCAAACTAACAGAAATTTTCAACAACTAAAATATAGCAACTTAAAGTTCCTATGCTCAACTACATAAACTAAAATTAGTTTTTTTCAATTTATACCACTTTTTAAGGAAAATTTTGCGTATTAGATCAATTTATGTATTTAGATGGATTCAATATGTTCTATTGTTTATGATTTTATATTTTTTAATAATAAAATATATTAACTACTTCCAAGTTTTAAATTTAATATTAACAAAATGCAAGTTAAAAAATATTTTTATTTTTAAAATATGTATATTTAAATAAAGTCTCAGGTACTACAGTTTTTTTGTAACAATCAAACTTTCATTAATTTTAAAAGTAACAGTCATATTCTCTACAGCCAAAATTCTTCACAGCCAAAAGTTTTAAAATTCTACAGTCACACTCTACAGCCACAGTCTCTACCAATCAGCCCCCACAACTTGTGGTCGATAATGAGATTATTTTTGCAAGTCATGCCCTTGAGAACGAAATCTCCAAGGAAGAGGATTACATTGAGAAGACGCCTTGTGGACAGAAGATAGAGCCTTCCATACGACTCATTCCTATACACATTGAAGGCGGTGTAGTTTAATACAATGTAAAGTGTAAGGGAATGCCCAAACCATTCTCGAGAGCAAGGACCAAACTTCCTCAGTGAGTCTTGGGAACACGTCTTAGGAGCACTTGGCGGTCCAGAGGGGTCTGGCTGGCGGTCTGAAACGCCAAACCAGACCACCACCAGCTTCTCCACCAAGGTTGGCGGTCCAGAGGGGTCTGGCTGGCGGTCTGAAATGCTAACCCAGACCGCCAGCCGCCAGGTAAGCACATTAAACCTTCTTTTTCTTCTCCCCAAAACCCACTTCATACCTCTATCTCCTCATTTTCTCGAAATTGGATGAATAAAACACAAAACTTTCAACTTCTCTTTCATTCCAAAACCAATTTCTTTGCAAATTTTTGTTTTGAATCAAAGATTTCATCTCCTTTTGCTTAATTCATGCTCTAGTTTTGATCTACACTAAATCTCTCTAAGAACAAAGGTAAATCTGATAATAACTCTCTTTTTCTTAATCTCTTAAATCTTTAGATTTCGATCATTCCAAGCTTGTAAGTATCATTGTTGAGATATTTTGTGCTTGGTTAAGTGATTCTCTTAACCATAACTTCATAGAATGAGTTGGGATTGTTGAGATTTTAGATGTCAAAGTTAGGGTTCTTGGAGATTTTGAGAAAAGTGAGATTTAGGGAAACTAAGAGATTGTTGTTGCAATTGGTTCTTTAAGGATTCAATGCTTTGCTTGAGACTTGATGTGAAGATAATTTTGAGTTGTTTAATAGTAGAAACCCATTGGTTAGGAATCTAAAATTTGAAGTGTCATTCTTGGGTACCATGAGCATTGAGTTGGGTCAATTTTGATGATGGAAATGGATAATGCTTGCTAACATGATGATGATTTTTGCTCTTTGTACAAAATGCTCTCTAACCATCATCTTCCAAACTCTTTAGACTCACATATCTTTTGCTCTTTCAAAGGTGCAATGGCAAGCTATGTAAACACTCAAAGAAGCTACGCCCCTCACCAAGAAAATTGGGGACAACCAAGTTCCTCAAGGAGAGGAAAAAGAATTGAGGGCACCAAATTGTTGGGATGGACAAGTGAAGAGATAAGATATCTAACCGATCTTCGCCAACTAGACTTTCACCCCACAAGATTCGCCGATGAAGAGGTGATAAGAAGAATGGGGATTTATGAAAAGTCGACAGCCTATTAGATAGAATGAATGTCCGGATTCTTGTGTTAATGGATGAAGCAACATATCCGGAGCTAGCCCGACAATTCCTTGCTACCATTACTTATCAAGAAGAAGGAGGAGGGGAAAGTGAAAGAGTTTACTTCCAAATTGGACCAAACCGGTATTCTCTCACATTCAACCGGTTTTGCGAATTGTATTGTTTTCTAAGAATGGGAACATTGAGCGTGCCTCCAGAATTCAACCAAATATCTTTGCTTTGGAGAAACATTGCCACCGATGAAGAATTCGACTTCTTAGTAGAAAAAATGTTCAAGATCAAGAATCCAACAATTCGTCATGCCATGAGGCTTCACGGCAACACGTTGTTTGCAAGGGCACACCCCGAGTGGTCAACTCCGATAGAGTTAGGACTTCTTTATGGAGAAATAGGATATAAACTCCACGACCACGTCGGTAGGGTCATCCCATACTCCGGTTTTGAATTTTTCCAAGGGTTTACTTTCTTATTGCACCTCATGAGCTTACGAATGAACCTTGATCGGTATGGAAAACATGGGATACACATCGGTGGAATGCTCACTCCGCTCTTCCGCTTCTCATCCATCGATTTTACCTTCTACGAAGAGCTTCCGGAGAGACTATACATGGACGAAGCTTACCTATTGGGAATAAGAACATTGATGGGTCTTTACAATGAAAACTCACTCATGTATGCTTTCACAAGCGACGGTGGTACACTACTTTGTTGCTTCCTCCGCAATAGTCGCTCCACCCACACAGAGACGAACGATGGAATCCAATTCCGTCTCCCAAAGAAATTCTATTTCAAAGTCTCGAGGTCACATGCTTATAACCTCTCCAAGTGGTGATCCAAGGTACCATTTCTTCCATTGTAAATAACATTTTTCTCTTATTTTTCTTTTAAATTGTGGTTTTTGGTCTCCTTCGTCGGATTCTATTCATTCACCGAGATGGTGATGAGTAAGTTCGAGGGAGGAGAATGGTTATTAATGATCATTTTAGTTGTTTTGTCTTGTTTTCATTTATGTGAATCTCATATAGCTTAGGTTGCATTGTTAATAGCTATGGCATAGAAATACCAAAAAATCGAAAAATTTGAGAAAATTTGAAAAAGAAGCATATAGTTTCATCTCTCGTATTCTTGTTCTTTAAGATCGAGTTTTAGAAGCATATAGGATGCATTTACATGTGCATGATGACAATGATTGAAGTATCGCGTAATTGGACTATGCTTAAGAGTTGAATTGAAACCCTTGCTAGTAGTATCAAGTAGCATGAGCCGAACCAAAAAATGGAAAATCCATGCACGGAACTCTCGACTTAATTGTTTGTGTCTAGATTGGATCTTGCATGATATGAATTCAACCCTTTTAAACTTAAACGTTAACGAGCTTTTGAATTAACCTTGCTTATGGGCATGAAATACATGAACCATGGTGTAAACACATTGACACTCGGTTGGTCTTATCCCTTTTTACCACCTTTAACCAATCTGAGTGGCCATTCTCATTTTAAGGATGGTTCCCCACCTTTAACCACAACCTTTTGTTTCGAACCCCACATAGTTCTTGATTGAGAGAGGCCTCTTTTGATGCATTAATATGTAAAACCCCGTGAGTATTGGGACAACAAAGAGGATCCTTCTTAGAAATAGTCTCATTTTAAGGCTAGTCTAGGTAGGATGGGGGTACATAAGAGTGTGTATACTCGATGATCATGGGTTGGGAATGATTTGTATTGTCAATAGTGGGTTCAATGAGAAAGAAGAAAAAGAAGAATGTGATATTTGGTGCAACCCAAGATCTTCTGAACAAGAAAACAAACTTTTTCAGATCTGAATTTCAGGTTGGTTTCTGCGAAATTATGAAGAGAGGATTCGATGGAGGAAAATTTGGATAGAGTTTGTTCAAGATCTAGAGAATTAACTCTTTGTTTGATCAGGAACAGAAGGGCTCTTAGAGAATTAACTCTTTAGCAATAGGGTTTTGTTCAAGATGAACAATAGACTCACTTTCTTAGAAAGAAGAAAGAAAACTTAAAACTTTTTTTAGCTTAAAATTATGGATGATCTACAAAAGTCTGCAGAACAAAGTATAAATAGCCTAAAACGCCTAGGGTTTTTGAAAATCATTCTTCCAAAAGGAATAAGAAATTTGACACCTCCTTAATAATTGGGCTTAAAATCAGACCCTAAATTAAGAATATAAACTAAGTCTAAAACCCATTAAAACCCAAAACCTAAGAAATAATGTCAAACAAATACTAATATAAATCGAACAATTTCATATATCGGTGGGCTCTTTCGCGTGGTTGTAGATTTTTGAATTGCCGTCAGATTGATATATTATTCAACCATATTAGAGTTTCGCTTTATGGGCCTTTGTTCGAGTGAACCAAAACTTGTCCAGAGACATCATCTTCATGAATATTAAAGCCCAACATGATTTGTCTTGAATCCATATGTTTCTCTTTGTCCAATACCTCATGGATTATACCAATTAGCTCAACTTCAGCTCCATGCTCATCCCATATTGCATCTNATATTGCATCATTCCCTCCTCCTTTAAAAGGATTTGCCCTCAAATCCTCGTCATTTGGTTCTGGCTTGAGGTTTGAACCAGATGGTGCTTCTTTGATCCGCATGAAGTAGGTGACGTCTTGATGCTTGTCCTGGTCCAAATCAGGTGGTTTAAACTGCTCATCCTCCTCTCGCTTATAGAGCCTTCTGGCACGTTTCACGTCTTTGCTAACACCTGAATTCGACTCTTTTGACAAAGACAAGGGACTCATATCTGTGTATTCAATGATAAAATAATTTTTAAATACATAAATAAAAGTCTTAGAGAACTCACCTGGTCGCCATACATGGGATTGAAGTGTTTCAAACTTGGAAGTCTGAAAACCAGGCAAGCGCAGAATGATCTGTTTTGTATGATCCATATCTTTCCGCTCGGAATTCCTTTTTCCCCCAAACTTATTTGATGTTGATCCTTGATGAATTAAGAATCTAGAACAAGTTGATTCACCCTTTGAATCCCTCTGGTTCGAACGGTGTGTTCCTTGGAGCATGCATACGTCCAGATCACGAACAAACAGACGCGACCAGTTTGTAAAATTCATAACTTTCTGGTATGAGCTGTCGTTTTTATGATTTCACTTGGTAAAGATGCTCTAATGAGTAATCTTTCCAGAACAATCGGCCTTGTTGCCTAGTTCCCTTTGGTTTGAGAGATATGCTCCTCGGAGTGCTCCTACGTCAAATCTGTTTTCTGGGCAGCTTACAACTTAAGAATGATTCCATGTTGGCTCATTGCAATCCCACTCTTTACATAGTGTAGACCTCAAAATAGTGTGTTCTGCACCCAAAGATAGCAGATTAGGCTTCATTCGTTTCTTGGAGTCTAGATACTTACCTCGAGTTTGTTGCTTTGGAGTTTGCTGGAAACAAATTTCAGATTCTTGCAGATTGGGAACCGAAGTCTTAGAACTTGTGCTGGAATCCAAGCTGCTTAGCTGCTCCATCACGTCACCTTNGTTTTCTTCTACAACCTGAGGCACTAAAACAAGACTACTCGGTTTCACCGGTTCAAAACAGGTTAGTTTATCACAAGCACTACTAATAATAAATTCAGACTGAAGAGAAACATTAGCAAATTCATGTTCTGTCTCAGATTCTTTCATTACCTTAGCTGACTTTTTTTTTACCCTCTGAACAACCTGTTCTTGCCTGTTACAACTCCTTGGACCATCTACTTCTGAGAAATGACGCGCGGATGGACTTCTTTGCTGATGGGACTGCGGTATTCTTGGATGTTCATGGTCACGACAATATCTAGTTTATACTTTGGCATGCCTTAATGGTTTTCTGCTGTAGTTTTCAGAAACAAAGTGTTTCTTCATGAAGTGTTTCAGCTCAAACCATGATGCAACTTGTGCTTCTCTTGCTCTTCTTCTGGTATTAACAAGCTGATTCCACCATTGAAGGGCATCACCATAGAACTCTGTTGTAGCCAAGCTGACCTTCTTACTCTCTGAATAATTTCGATCATTAAACACAAATTCCATTCGCTGTTCCTCTCCAAGTATCCATCATGNCTCCAAGTATCCATCATGGTCGTTTATCCCATAGAAAGGTGGTATGTTGCTCCTTCTTTAAACCTGCGAAGTCTGGAAATAATGATCAAAATTAGAAGAATTTGTTAGATCACTATATTTCAGTCTT
>OVAN01014635.1:0-11701 GCA_900406275.1 Anastatica hierochuntica | reverse complement strand
TGGTCTTGGCGCCAATTGGCGCCACAACAGTCCTTCTGTCTTGGCGCCAACTGGCGCCAGGACCATGCTCTGGTCTTGGCGCCAGTTGACGCCAAGACGGGCCATCGGTCTTGGTTCAATCGACGTCTAGATCGACTTTTAGTTCAATCGTCAATCGGTTTCAAGACTCGTTTGTAGGTCTGGCGTCAATCAGCGTTTTAGACATTCCTGCGAAGCGAAGCGGTTCTCTAATGCTTTTAGTGGTTTTACATTGCTCCGAAGGATGTATCGTGTAGTTTTGTGGAAATTCATCCGAGGACCGTCGACGCTAGCCTTGGTACTCGGATGTTCTTAGTTTCTTTCGGGCGAACAAACTCTATGCGAAGATTGGTCATGATCGACTACCTCCGAAGCTCTGAAACCGGTTGTGGAAGAGACAGTCTGAATGTTGGGAATCTCGGAGCTTTCGGATATCCTTACGATTCCCATATCCGAAGGAGGGAACATTGTTCCCGAGACACTTTTCAGGCATCGATTTCGTCGGGACAGTTTTTGACCCCAACATTGATCAAAATCCTCTCTTTCCTGGAGTCCTTCCAGGAGGTGATCCACCTGATGGAGGTGGTGTTAATGCTGGTACTCAGCAAGCTAGGCAGCAAAATGTTGCAGCTGTGGGCAACAACGCGCAAATCAACCTCAACAGGGGATGACTCTGGTGCAATATAACACTTTGGAAGATTTCTATGTGAATTGTGTTGGGATTCGTCCGCCTCCCATAGAGAGAAGAGACTTTGAGATCAAGACTAGTCTTATTCACTTAATGCAGCAGAATCAGTTTCATGGGTTGCCATCACAGAACCCAATGCACCATCTGGATAACTTTGAAGTCATCTGCAATACCATCCAGAGAAGAGACTTTGAGATCAAGGTTGCTTTCGTTGGGTATTTCTTCACGAAACCAAGGTCTATGTCTCTCTGAAACAAGATTGCTGGGTTTCACTAATTGGGTTATGAGAGCTTACGTGCAGCTTGGGAAAGATTCAAGGAGTACCTAAATTATTATCCTCTTCATGGGTTCTAGAATTGGAATCTCCTCAACATTTTCTACAATGGAGTTGAGGAGAAATATCAAAATGCTATGGACACCGCAAGTAATGGTGATTTCATGACTAAGACTGTGGAGGAAGCTTATATGCTGGTTAATAACATAGCGAATAGTCAGGCCAATCGAAGATCAGATTATGATCGTGGTAGAGGAGTTATATCATCATATGCTAAGAGAATTGATGATTTGTAGTCAAAGCTCGATGAGCTAATGAGAAGAGATCAGCAAGCAGTGAACTTTGTTGGGGAGCAGAATGAAGCACATGTGCTTCAAGAGCAAAAAAATGGATAGTTGTATCATGAGTTCATGACTGAGGAGCTGAATGGTGGACAGGCAGATATAAATTACATTGGAGGTCAAGCGAACTTTGGTAATAGAGGTTTCAACCAACATAACTGATTCCAGAACAAGCCATTCCAACAGAATCAGAGTGTCTTCAACTCCGGGTTTCAGAATAAGAATCAGAGTAGTGGTTTCGGAAATAATGGCTACCAACATAAGCAGTTTGGTTCAGAAGGATTCAAGAATAACAATCAGTCGCGGTATCAGAATCTTAACCAGGGAGAATCTTCTACGTCTTCTCAAGATAGTGAGTTGAATAAAATGTTGAGAATCAAAAAAAGTCCTCTGCGGACTTGAATCAAAAGGTGGATAACATGTACAGTGATCTCAATGCGATGTTCGAGACATTAAGCACACACATAAAATTGCTGGAAACACAGGTTGCTCAGACTTCTGCGAGCAACAGAGCTCCACCAAGAGTCATTCCAGGCAAAACAAAGAAGAATCTGAAGGAATATTGTAGTGCCATTGCGCTGAAGAGTGTTAACGAGTTGAAAAACACGTCACTCATAGAAGGACAAGAATCGGTCCATCCTTGCCCAAATATCGATCGATCCGTGGAACATAAGACATCGAGACAAAATGACAAGGATCGATCGATCCTTGCTCCAAGATCGATCGATCCCTGTCCTGACGGAGGTGCATCGGATTTTCGTGATGAAATGAACTCACAGGGGGTTGAGGATTAGTATGTACCACCCACGTCATATGATCCCAATCCTCCGTATCCTTCCAGGCCCTATCAAAAGATCATGGAACGCGAGTACGAAAAGCTAAAGAATCTAGTAGGTGAATTACACGTATGATTGTGTTTTGTCGAAGCAGTCAAGATGGTACCTTCTATTAAGAGGTACATGAAGGAGATTCTTTCAAGCACAGCGTATCAGTTCTTACTGTGGATTATAGCACATTCCTCCAAAACATCGCACCGGAGAAACGCGAGGATCCAGGTCCTTTCGTATTACGTTGCAGGATTCGATCGCTGACCTTTGAGCATTGTCTCTACAATTTGGGGTCAGGAGAGAGTGTGATGCCACTACCGGTATTGGAACATCTGAATTTGACTAACTATAAACCCACGAGAGTGTCTTTGGTGCTTCGAAATAGGTCTATTCGAAGACTAGTGGGTATTCTATATAACATTCCCATTGGAATTAGAGAGGGATATATTTTCACAGAGTATGTAGTCTTGGAGCTTGAAGAAGAACCCAAGGATCCTATTATCTTGGGAAGACCGTTCTTATCTACTGCTAGAGATATGATTAATGGGCAGAACGGTCAAATATATCTCTGACTTGGGAAGTTGACTATGAAGTTCAACATCGAGAAATTCATGAAGAATCCTACCATTGATGGGCACACCTTTTGGGTTAATACACATGCTGATGTGATCGAAGACTCTGTTGAAGAGCTCTACATTGAGGATCCATTAGAGGTAGCCTTAACTCAAATTGAATGTGAGTATGGGTTTTTGGATACAAGTACTTATGAGAGTATTGAATTGTTGGATTCAGCACCCTTTGTTGAGAAGCATGTCACATTTATCAAGCTCGAAGAGCCATCACCTGCGACTTCTACATTATTGGTGGCGAGTTCGAGTTTTGATTGGAGCGAGCTGAAAGCTCCAAAAGTCGAGCTCAAGCCACTACATGAGGACTAAGGTATGTTTTCTTATGTCCTAACTCTACATATCGTGTAATTGTCAATGCTAATATTAACAATGCTGAGACTACCTTGCTTCTTTCGAAGTTAAAGAAGTATAGAAAAGCGTTGGGATATTCTTTGGATGATATTACAAGAATTTTTCTAGATCTCTGCATGCATAGGATCCACTTGGAGGATGAATCCAAGACTTCCATCAAACATCAAAGGAGACTCAATCCTAAGTTTATGGAAGTTGTCAAGAAGGAGATTCTTAAACTTTTGAGTGCAGGTGTCATCTATCCTATTTCTGACAGCACATGGGTGAGTTCGGTACATGTTGTACCAAATAAAGGTATAATCACTGTCATCACCAATTAAAAGAACGAGCTCATTCCCACCTGAACTATTACAGGCCACAAGATGTGCATTCAGTAAAGGTAGCTGAACTCGGCCACGAGAAAGGATCATTTTATGCTTCCTTTTATTGATCAAATGCTGGAAAGACATGCTAACCATCCTTATTATTGTTTTCTTGATGGTTATTGGGGTTTCTTTCAGATTCTCATCCATCCGGCAGACCAGGAAAAGACTACATTCACATGTCCATATGGGACACATGCTTACCGGAGAATGCCAATTGGCTTATGCAATGTACCTGCGACTTTCCAACAATGCATGATGTCTATCTTCACTGACTTGATCGAAGATATAATGGAAGTCTTCATGGAAGACTTTTCTATTTATGTTTCTTCGTCTTCCAACTGCTTGTCTAACATTTTCGGGGTTTTAAAAATATGTGAGGAAAAACACTTGGTTTTGAATTGGAAGAAATGTCATTTTATGGTGCATGATGAGATTGAGCTTGGCCATCGAATCTCTGAGAGAGGGATCGAAGTTGATAAAGCCAAGGAGGAGGTGATGACGAGTTTGCAGCCTCCTACTTCTATCAAGGATATCCGCAATTTTCTCGGACATGCAGGGTTCTACAGACAGCACATCAAAGATTTTTCCAAGATAGCCAGACCCATGACTCAATTGCTGTGTAAGGATGTCAAATTTGATTTTGATACTGACTGTTTGTTAGCTTTTCAGAAAATCAAGGAAGCACTAGTGAGCGCTCCAATTGTGCAGCCACCGGATTGGGATTTACCTTACGAGGTAATGTGTGACGCTAGTGACTACGCGGTAGGAGCAGTGTTGAGTCAAAGAAAGGACAAGAAGCTCCATGTGATCTACTATACCAGCAGAACACTTGATGACACTCATATCAAGTATGCGACTAAGGAGAAGGAGCTTCAAGCTATGGTTTACGCATTCGTACCTAGTGGGATTGAAAGTCATAGTTCACACTGATCATGCAGCTTTGACGTACCTTATGTCTAAGAAATATGCTAAACCAAGACTTTTGAGATGGATTTTTCTTTGCGGGAATTTCATTTAAAAATTCATGATAAGCGTGGTATCGAGAAAAGTGTTGCAGACCATATGTCTATATGCTTGCCTTGTTGGAGGATGAGTACTTGGATAATGTTGATTGTTTTGCCATTAGACATATTGACGATGAAATTCCTAGGTTTACAGATTTTGTGAATTTTCTGAGTGCAGATGTGGAGCCACCAAATTTCGCAGGCTATGCGAAGAAGAAGTTCCTCAGAGATGTCACACATTATTTATGGGATGATCGTTTTCTCTACAAGAGATGCGCTGATGGACTATTTCGCAGGTGTATTCCAGAGTCTGAGGTGCAATGTATTTTGTATCACTGTCATGGTTCTGAATATGGAGGACGTTTTGCTACTTTTAAAATTGTTTCGAAAGTGTTGAATGAAGGATTTTAGTTGCCAACACTCTTCAAGGACGCCCATCACTACGTCTCTAAGTGTGATGCTTGCCAGAGAAAAGGGAACATCAGTAAGCGGAATGATATGCCTTAGAACTTCTTCTTGGAAATTGAGGTTTTTGACGTCTGGGGTATGGATTTCATGAGACATTTCCCATCTTCTTATGGAAATCAATAAATTTTGGTTGCAATAGACTATGTCTATAAGTGGATTGAGGTGATGGACAAACCCTCTAATGACGGCAAAGTGGTCCTAAAGATGTTCAAATCTGTAAAATTTTCCTCGTTTTGGTGTGCCGAGAGTGGTAATAAGTGATGGAGGATCTCATTTTATCAACAGGTTGTTTGAGAATTTGCTGAAGAAGCATGGAGTTAGACAAAAGGTAGCCACACCTTATCATCCTCAAACAAGTAGACAAGTTAAGATTTCCAACATGGAAATCAAGAGAATCCTGGAAAAGACCATAGGCAAAACGTGAAAAGATTGAGCTTTGAAGCTAGATGATGCGCTATGAGCATATCGCACCGCCTACAAGACACCACTAATCACTACACCGTTTCATTTGGTGTATGAAAAGGCATGTCACTTGCCTGTTGAATTCGAGTACCAGGGACTTTGGGCCACGAAGTTGATGAACTTCGACATCAAGCCTGCAGCTGAGAAGCGGATGATTCAACTCAATGAACTTGACAAGATACGCTTTAATGCTTACGAGAACACAAGAATCTACAAGGAAAGGACAAAAGTATTCCATGATAGGAGGATCATTCCACGTCATTTCGCTTTAGGAGATCAGGTACTGTTGTTTAACTCACGTTTGCGATTGTTTCTACGAAAGCTCAAATCGTGTTGGTCGGGACCATTCCTTATTGCTGAGGTGAAATCATATGGAGTTGTTGTTCTTGATGAAAATGGGAGGAAATTCACTGTGAATGGCCAGAGACTTAAGCTATACATTACAGACGAGCCATCCAACAAAAGAATGCGAATTCTTTTAAAGCATCCCCTTGTCGTCTGATCGCATCAGTCAGGCTCGAGACTTTAAACAAGCGCTGAGTGGGAGGCAACCCACTAGGTAGTTTTCTCTTTGATTTTTAGCTAGTTTTGTAGTATTTTACGATTTTGATTTTTTGTTTTATGTGCTTTTGACGTTTTTGTGTTTTTTAGCTTTGTTATTGTAGAAAACAGGAACATCCAGACAGAAGGACAGGGATCGATCCATCTTTGTCCTCGGATCGATCGATCTCTATCTTATTTCGTGCCAAAACAGAGGGACAAGGATCGATCAATCCATGCCCCAAAATCGATCGATCCTTGACCCGAAAACAAGTTATATCACACGGCAACACAGGTAAGACTTCAATATTTCGTCTCAAACAAAACAAAAAAATCACCGTAGCACTCGATTTTCTTCAAATCTTAACGGATTTTAACGATTTTTTAGTCTAAAATCAAGAGAATTTCGTTCTCTATCATCCGATCCGATCAGATTTCGCAAAACCTAAGGTATGTGTCTGCGATCTCTACTAGCAGATTTTTCGGAGAAATTTGGGAACTTTTTTTTTCTTGAATTTTGATCAATGTTTGGTGCTTGAATGATCTTATACACTTGTTCTAAGATGTTTAGCAGTAGGATTGAACCAAGATTTAGCATTTTAAGGATTGAACTTGGTGATTTTGTGATTTCGCGTTTTGTACGCCAGATTTTTGCGAGGATACAAGTTTCTTCATGACTTGCTTTGGTATTGACGGTTTTATTCTTTTGTGACATCTCTATAACTAATTACACATGTTTGGATGATTGGTTGCGATGACTTGATTATTTTCACTTTGATTTGAAATGCATACGAAAATTGGACATATTTGATGTTGGTTTTTGTTTGATGAGTGATTTGATGCATGCTCTTCGTATTTATTAGCTTGATTTTCCTAGAAAACTACTCTTTAAAATCGAGTGAATGATTTTCGTGTTTGCATCATTTTGATTCGGATACTAATTTGTTTTCCAAGTGTTTATTTTTGCAAGTTATGGGTACACGAAAGATGGAAGAGGTTCCGCAAACGTGGAATCCATCTAGCTCCCATCTACACCATCGGTTCAAGAGGAGTGATCTCACACACCCTGCCAATTGTCCGACTACTCAAGAGTGGAACCAATATGACTCGTAGTTTCAAGAGGAATTGGGACAGATCATATTCCCAATGTCTCGAGTCATTCATAACGACTTCCTGGACGTAATAGGTATTCAGAACGATTTCCAAGCTCTTTTTGACAGGATGGGACTTTGAGGCTTGCTGGAGCTTCGGTAGTATGTCTACCCCAAGTTGTGTCGAGAGTTTTTAGCCTCTCCATGCTGTGTCAATTCATCTTCTGACAACCCAGTGGCTGACCAAGGCACATTCTCTTTCATTGTGCATGGTCAGTTTTATTTTCTCTCTCTCTCTCATGGACTTGGATAGAGTTTTTTTGTTTCGAGCAGGGTCACGGTACTTGGGTACCAACTTTCCCGAGGTCCAGTGAGATCTAGGACTTTATTGCTGCTGGTCAATTAGTCTCTCGGAGCGCGAAGTAGTCGCGTATCCGCAGTCTTGTCCTTCACCTCGCGGCCAAGGTTCTTAACTCGCACATTTATGCCAAGTCTATCTAGACTGATGTGACCAATGACGACTTGGGACTTCTTGGTCTTGGTGTTGGACATACATGGGACTTGGTACCTCAGATCCGTTATGTGGCGTCTACGGATCTTAACATGGCTATAGTGGGTGCTTACAAATTCACCTTCTTCAAGGTGGTGGCTTTTGAGAAGAAGTCTTTTCCTACGGGTTCTCTTATTACCTGACTTCTGCGGTTTGTCAGGTTCAACTTCACTGGTCAACAAAGAGTGGTGTTCAAGCTCCCCAAGCAGGTGGGGATATATGGCGACGAGAGACCTGACAATGCTTTCTTTGATAGGAAGCATCTTGCTGATTGCGCCATTCTAACTTCCCCTAGAAGCATTCTATTGACAGCTCGAGACCGTTCATCTATCACTTCCAGGACTGCCAGCAGAGGTCTCTCTACATCGAGCTGTCATGTGTTGGTGAGATCGTTTTTGCAAACAAAATCAAAATGAAGCTTTAAATTTATAACCAGAAATCTGGGACCTGAAGGAAAGTTAGGGTTTCCTTGCTTTCCTTTGATTACGAAAATCTATAGTGCGAATTTCAGTTTGCATCAAGAAACCAAGCTCCCTACTTCTCACATTCATATTTGCATCAAGAAGCCAAAGGTATGGATAAAAATTTCTTCTCTTCTTGATGATGATTTTCGATTTTGGTGAGAAAAAGTAAGTTAGATGTCGTTTGTGAGTTATCTTGGTAGCTAGAGCTTTGTTGTTGAATTTTCATGGATTTGATCTTCTTCAAAACAACTAAAAATGCTTGATTCATGGTATTTTTTTCTTGATGAATAATGCTTATGAATAGTGTTCTTGAGAGAATTTTGGGGAAAATTAGTTTCATTGGTTCTTATGTTGAATTTATGGTACTTATGCTTGAATTACATGAAGATTTCAAAGAGTTTACAACTTTTGAATGATGTACTTTGATGCTTGAAATTTTCGATTTTAAAAAGCTAAAATGATTGCTTTTGAGCCTTCATTGAATTTGCCATTGCATTGCTATGAAGATATGAAGCTTGCTTTACTTGTTATTCATTGTTGGAAACCATGATCATTGGTCATTACTATTGAATTTAGGTAAATTCTATTAAGTGCACACTCATCCGAATTTAGTAAAGGTCTTTGAAAGATTTAAATGGAAATTCTCTTAGTGAGTTTGGTAGGCATCTTACTCATGACATATGCATCATTCAATTACTTGTGAAATTTTTAAAATGCTAAGTTAAGAAGTGGCCGAATATTTTGATGATTTTTGAAGAAGAATTTTGGTCCATGTGCATCCATTTAATGTAGCATTTAGATTGAATGTTTTCGTTAAGGAACTTGCTAAGAATAAAAAATTAGTATGACTTGCTCTTGAGTGTTTAAACTTGATTCAAATCTAAATCCTTCTTAAGCCTTCACATTCGTTCGTTAATGAAATTTTGAACTTACAATATCTACTATCTTTTGTAGATACGAAAAATGGCTTCAAGAGAACAAGCAAATGTCACCTACACGAGTTGGTACGATGAGAAAACAAGCCTCTACTTGCATCTCCAAGATAACGCCAAGGTCATTCGAACTAGTTGGGCGGATGAGGATATTTTGAGAGGCATGGAGATTCACAATCAAGTAACATACTTGATTAGGAAAATGGACGTGGGGAACCTTCTATCAATGAACTATGCGACTTACCGTCACCCCACTCTCCAATTCCTTTCAACGGCTAGCATGGTACAACGACGTAGTCCTCATGAAAATGTCGTTTACCTCACATTTAGAATTAAGGAGAACTTTTAAAAGGTACCCCTTGAGGAGATATGTCAAGTGTATGGCTTTGATCCAACGAAAGAAGATTTTGGTTGTGGAAATGGACTTGAATCAAGCTTACTTTGGGAGAGAATAACACTTGGGTCATAGGATGAGGGTTCGACCAAGCTATCAAAGGTTCGAAACCCAACTATATGTTACCTTTTGGAGTTTCTTGGAAACAACTTTGTGGGGAGACGCTCGCCAAGACTAGTGAGACCCTTAAGTATGAAGTTGTTATTCAAAAGTGTCAAGACGGTTATGAAGGGACAAAGTGGGGACTTAATGGAAGACCTCGAGGGAAACAATGTCACCAAAGGAGGTGTCTTCATCTCCGAGATGTTAGACTATCATGAAGAGTTCAGGAACAGAAGAAAACCTTTGATCCGTATTGGCGGGTTCCTCATGCCATTGTTTCTCCACGTGGGAGTAAATCTTGAGGAGTTTCAGAGATTAAGAAGAGAAAGGAAGATGGATATGGGTCATTTAGTGAAGGAGAAATTCCTTTATGGTTACCAGGGATATAAAAATGTCTTGATGATCTACTTGTTCATCGATGAAGAGAGGAAAAGACAAGCGTGCTACTTGCCCCTAAAAGAGCACACAACTGCGACAAAGGATGAGAACCTCTCATTCCGTCTCCCTCAACATCTACTTGTCAATCGTCACTCCCTACCAAGTGAGTTAAGACTTTACAAGTCCAAACCCCAACAAGATACCACCGAACAAAGAAGAAGAAGAAGATGTTTTCAACATTCAATACCAACAACAAGAACCACCAGAGGGTTACCAATGAAGTGAGTACGAAATGTACTTGGAGAGGAAGGTGAATTACCAAGACAAGGTCATAAGAAAAAAGGGAACTTCATTAAACTGTTGAGGAGGAGGATGAGGAAAAATGAAAAATACAACCGCTATTTCTCTTCATGCAAGGAAGAAAAAGAAGATGAAGACTTAAGCTGCCATAGACATCAACAACCAAGGAACTCGGTTGCGCTTCTTCCTTTGGGAATCTGGGAACCGCAAGAGCATGGGATGCAACAACCGAGAGCTTCATACCAAGAGCCATCCCAGAGTAAACATGGGAAAGAACCCGTGGGCCCTTCATCATCACGGCCACAAAGCTCAAGACGCAACAAAAACGAGCCCGACCCCTCTGTTGGAACCACAAGACACTCTTACATATGACTTCTCACAAGGTATGCCTACAACCCTTTGTAATATCGTTGCATATTTTCATTTTTGTGTGTTTTAAAGGTCACTCTCACGGTTTATCATTCACCAAGACGGTGAAATTTAATTCTGGGGCAGGGCTTAGTACTAATGTCATTTTAAGTTTTGATGTTTTCTTTTCCCTTCACATATTGAGTCATGCATTGTATATACTTATCGATTTGTGAAAAACCAAAAAAAATTGGATAATTTTGAGAAAAAAACCAAAACAATTTTCATTAGTTTTCAAAGCTTTGCATATAGATTGTATCCATTTGTAAATACTTAGTTCGTTAAGATCATATATGATTGCCTTTTGCATAGGGAAAAATGATAGAACTACCTCATAGATACTTGAGTTTTGTTTAATGACCAGTGCCCTCACTAGAAGTAAGATGTTGCACAGACCACTTTTTGTCTTAGGAAAATTTGTGATTGGAATTAACCACTTAAAGGTCTTTGCGAATGTGGAAATAAGCCATCTTTTGAGTCAATTCCTATATAAGATGGCTTTTAATGAATGTTAATACCTTGCTTATGGGCATTGATATGACTGACCATGGGAAAACACTACATTAGAGCTATGCTTTAACCATTTTTACACCTTTTTCTTAGCTCAAATGGCTACTCTCATATTTAGAGTAGTAACCAACCCTTGTAAACCCTTAAACCTTTCCTTTAAAACCCCTTAATATTTCGATGTGTGAGGCCTCTTTTGGAAAGTGCACACACAGGCAAAATCTCGAGTGAATTGAAGTTGAACGACAAAGAGGATACTTCCTTAGAGTTAGCCTCACTTTAAGGTCAACTTGAGTCATAGGAGGGGATAATATTTTTGGTTTTGGGTTTGTGTATGTTGGGGTCAAAAACTGTCCCGACGAAATCAGTGCCTGAAGAAGGTCTCGGAAACAATGTTTCCTCCTCCGAAGATGGGAATCGTAAGGAAATATGAAAGCTCTGAGATTCCCTTCGTTCAAGCTGCCTTTTCCCCATCCGGTCTCAGAGCTTCGGAGGCAATCGATCATGACCAATTTCCGCATAAAGTCTATCGTCCGAAAGAAACTAAGAACATCCGTGTACCAAGACTAGCGTCAACGGCCCTCGGATAGACTTCCACACAACTACAC
>OVAN01014634.1:441-11892 GCA_900406275.1 Anastatica hierochuntica | reverse complement strand
AGGACCGTGCTTGGTCCGGGCGCCGGTTGGCGCCAAGGGCCGTGCTTGGTCCTGGCGCTAACTGTCGCCAGGACCGTGCTCGGTCGTGGCGCTAGTTGGTGCCAAGGACCGTGCCTGGTCCTGGCGCCAGTTGGCGCCAAGGGCCGTGCTCGGTCCTGGCGCCAGTTGGCGCCAAGGGCCGTGCTCGGTCCTGGCGCCAGTTGGCGTCAAGGGCCGTTCTTGGTCCTGGCGCCAGTTGGCGTCAAGGGCCGTGCTCGGTCCTGGCGCTAGTTGGCGCCAAGGAGCGTGCTCGATCCTTGTGCCAGTTGGCGCCAAGGACCATGCTCGGTCCTGGCGCCAGTTGGCGCCACGGGCCGTGCCTGGTCCGAGCGCCTGCTGGCGCCAGGGACCGTGCTTGGTCATGGGCTCGGTTCCAGTTGTCGCCTAGATCAGCCTCAGAACTCATTCGTAGGTTTGGCGTTAATCTGCGTTCAGACACTCCTCTGAAGCGAAGTGTTTCTTCGACGCTTTTGGCGATTTCGTTTCACTTCGAAGTTTATGTTTGTAGGACTCCAGAAGTTTCGGGCGTCGATTTCGTCGGGACAGGTTTTAACCCCGACAGTGCAAACCCATCAATAGTAACCAAAACCCTTCTTGTGTCGACATCAACATCTTTGACCTTACCAACATCGTTACCAACAACCCGAATTGTTGCGTCTTCCCAAAGATGCAGTGGCATCTTCATAATCTTTATTCAAAATGTGATAGCATACGGATACGTACTCTGTACCATAGGTTCCCATCAGAACACAAATATCATCCAACCATCAAAATGGTAAGGTGCATTAGCTTGAACATCATCTATGTCCTTTTCCGATCGAAAATTATACTAGAAGGTGTCGTTTCATAACTCGTTACCCACCACTTTTCCCTCCATCTTCCAGATTTTGGGGAAATTAGCTACGGCGCTTTCCATTCTCTGTTCATCCGGGTTCATGAGCCGGCAAATAATCGTCAAAGAGAATTGTCGAACTCTGCGAGCAATACTCTCTGCCGAGATGCTCACTGAGGTTGTTCTAACCACGATCTTTCCTTTGTTAGCAGTTAATTGCGACAAACCATGCTGATATAACCAATATGATCCATAACAATGACAAAGTAGATCCCCTAACCACAACCGAAGCAACCCCTGTGAACCTTGTTTGTTGCTCTAATTGAAAAGCTCTTAAAAAGGATGTGAGAATGAGAATGTGGGGTCCAAGTAATGTTGAGATCCCTATTATATACTCTACAAAATCAAAACGTATCTCCAGCCATGAACACAAAATCTGAATCGTATTCCTCCTACTTCCCAAATCCATACGAAAACCAATCCTCTGAGCCATATTCTTCTTTCCAAAATCGCCTTCATCAAGAGATACGCTATAAGCAGAGGATCCTTTGCCGAAAATCAGATCCACCACTTGTCCCAAATACATCCATCGTGAGATCTTCCAAAAATCTACCTCTGATACCTCGAATAGTTGCCAATACAGGTTGTAAAACACCAGATCCTTTAAATATTCACCCCTCAATAACTTCTCTAACACTAATTTGTATGCCAGTACCCAATCTTCCCACTTGAAATCACCAAAATCCTTGAAATAAACCCATATACTCCATCGTCGTTGACCCATTGTTCTCCATCCACCGGAGCCGCCGCAGTCCGAAGCCTCATGAAATCTTACCCTCACCGTCGGCCATCGTGTTTTCATTTTTAGTATAGTAAGTTTGTATTTTATTTTAAAAATCAATAGGTAGGTCAATTACATATTTCTTGTTAAATTATATAAATGCTACAATTTTTTGACTTTTGGACCGTTATCGATTGTATTATAATTGTGTTCAGATTCTTAACTTCAGTTTTCATATTTTTCATTTGATGAGTTGGCTTAAGCCAACTCTAACACACGATAAAACGTGATAGCATCGTTGGAAGTGAATGTTTTTCGAGAAAATTAGAAAAATAGGACATTTTCAACTTGGATTTGCCATATTAAAATTTTATCTAAAATTTTTGTCCCATTAAGATTTTAGTTAATGTTAATACGATTATATCCTTAAATTAATTTAAATATGACTTAATTAAAATATATAATAATTATTAATTGTTTTGTTAATATAAGTTTACAAAAAAAAAGAGTACACAACCAGCCTTTTCTCTCGTCTCTGTTTCTCTCCTAACGCTCCCGGAGAAGATCAAACAACTCTCCAACACAACCGCTTCCATACCTCGCCTCGGTATCCCCGTCGTACGAGTGTTGGTCGGAGTCGTTACACGGAATCGCCGATAACGGTCCTCACCTCGGTAAAATTGGAATGGAGATTCTGTCTATCGCATTACCTGCGGCATTAGCTTTAGCTGTTGTTCCTATTACATCTCTTGTCGACATTGCTTTTGTCGGCCACATTGGTAAAATTTCTTTACATGCTTCTTTTGTTTGGTCTCAGTTTCACATTTCCTGCTAATACTAAATCAATATAATGGATATGACAGGCTCTGCAGAACTAGCTGCTGTTGGAGTCTCTGTCTCAGTTTTCAATTTGGTATCAAAGATTTTTAATGTTCCTTTGCTAAATGTCACAACTTCGTTTGTTGTGGAAGAGCAAGGAATTGCAGCTAAAAATGATGATAATGATTTTACGGAAACAAGTAGTTTTGTTTCTTTTTCCTTTCAAGCTTTAAAGATTGTGATATGCTCTGCTTCTTACTTAGTTTCATCTTTGATTTTTGTTTTTTGGTGTTAAGGAAAGAAAGTGTTGCCCTCTGTTCCAACATCTTTAGTGCTTGCCGCTGGAGTTGGTATTTCAGAGGTGATTGTGCTCTCTCTTGGATCTGATTTTGTGAGATAGGTTTATTAAAGATATTTTTAGATTTAGATTTAGATATATTATAGATAGATTTAGGAAACAGAATTATTACAATATGAAAATTTCCTTTTTCGTTATTTAGGTCTAATACGTTTTCTAGATAGGGTAAAACAATGTATAGTGGATAGAAAAACTAATCTGCATAACGCGTCACATTTGGTAATAGCCAGAATACGTATTCCAGCGTTTGGTAGATCAAAGAGTAATCAGTAGAATATATATTCTAGCGTTTGGTAGACCAAAGACATATGGCTAGAATACCATCAAACGTATTCTACCGAAATTATAAATATAAGAAACTTTTGTTTACGTTATATACCAAAGGTAGATCACTATATAACACTTAGTATACAATTTCTAACCTAAGTAGATGACCAGAATGAGTATTCTGTGCTTAGCTAGTATATTAAATAAAATATTATTTACCTATTTATTTCTTATGTTTCTAATAGTTTACATATTTTTAAATTTTTAAAAAATTTAAACTACTATTTTTTTCATTTTGTAGGGGTATGAGATGTCAAAAAAGACCAAAATTGCCGAAAATCTTATTTGGACAAATCCAAGTTGAAAGTGTTCCATTTTTCTAATTCTCCCTTGTTTTTCTCTTCGACTAGACGATATATGTAACAACCCAATTTTCTTACAAGACCATCCTTTTTAAATTTTCTGCGTAGGCCCATAAGACCTTTTTGAATCCGAAAAGAAACCCTAGTTTCCTTTCCACTTTTTCTCTATTTAAAGAGTCTTAACCTCTCAATTTCTTTCATCACTCATATCTTAAGCGAAGCTCTGGCAAAATCACTTCTTCACAAAAAACCATAACTCTTGAACCATCAACCACCGCGAGAACCGTCAAAAATCACTTCGTTCATCACTTTTTCTATCATGACGAGCATTATTTTCATTCTTTCTCTCTGCTCGTTGTTTTGATCGTAATTCCAAGACCCTCAGCAGATAGACCTCGCCGAGGCGAAGCCGTAGCCGCTGACCGCACCTCGATCAGAGTTCGGACGCTCCAACAATCATCGTTTGAAGTTTTGTGCGATCTAAACGCGCCACCTCACACGCCGCCGTGACCCACCGCCACCTGTCACCGGACCACCGTCGGGTCGCCGCTGGACCGCCACCGGACAATCTCGGACCGCCGTCGGACAACGGCCGGACCACCGCGGGAGCCACCGTGACTCGCCGGTGACTCAATAACTCGGTGAGTCAACTCGGACATGGTCAATGATTATGTGTCACTGACGTGTCGTGTCTTGATGACGAGTCGGAATCAAATTGGTCCACGTGTCAGACCGTTGCTGACATGGTCAGATCTGCCCAGTTAGAACAGAGGTAATGTGTCGCTGTTGACATGGCGAGTCTTGCTTACTTGTCGGAATCACATTGGTCCACGCGTCAAACCGTCGTTGACTCGGTTAGACTGAATTGACCAAAATGATTAAGTTGACCAGTTTGACTATTGACCACGGTTTTGTTCATGGATTTTGACCCACAAGCGTTGATTTTGACCGTTGACTTTGACCAATTGAACGATTCGGTCTGGTTTAACCGGTTTAAGTCTCTTTTTCCAAATTTTGACTTACGGACAGTCAATTGATCTGTTTTCCATTTTGATTTCAGACTTAGAGACCGTTTGAGTTCCAAAAACCCAAAACCGCTTTCTCAACCGATATTTCCTGAGGCTCAGGTGAGGGCTAGACCCATATACTTCTCAGACTTTCCTTATTCATCTTTCTTGCGTAGTCTAGCATCGGAACATATTGCTTGAGTTTTTTTGGAATCTTAATTGCTTGCTTGATTTTAGATGAATGTTAGGACTGATCTCACATAATATTTTTATTGGTTTAATTGTCAGATTAGGTTAAACCGATATTGTTTGATAATTACGCAAGATTTATATGTGCATGTAACGAATTAGTTGATTCTATGAGACTAGGTCCCGCAGATCGAGGTTATCGGAGGTTCTGGTGGGATAGCACTCGGGGTATGCGGGTGGCTATATATATATTGTGTATTATGTACGAGGCTTAATAGAGATTGCAGGGACGGAGGCCCAAAATCTCGGTGTTGTGTTTGTAGGCTTGGCGGGGATATGGGAACGGAGGCATGTATCCCGGAGTCTTGTTTGTGTTTGGTGCGGAGGCAAGTCGATCGACTGTTCCGTAGCCCTGTTTGGATCAATAAAGTGTGTACGGGCGGTGTGCTTGGGCACTTATCCTATACTGAGGAAGCCTCTTTGGAGGGGGGGTGTAGGCGCTCACTTATGTCGCCATAATATATAATATGTAGGATAGGGCCTTGCTTGATTTCTTGGATGTATTAGGTGTCGTGTGCGTGTGTGCGTGTTTTACGACTAGATTGTGTGATTGAAGTGCTTAAGTTGGGTATGTGGACTTATGGTTCCCCTACCATTCCCCACCTCACTGAGTGACTCCCAAGTTGCTCACCCCCTCCTCTTCCCTTTCTTCTTTCAGGTGAGACTAACGAGTTGTCAGACAAGCTGGACAGTTATGGTGCTGTTTTTGAGATCAACGGGATTTTCATTTGTTTTCTTTTCTTTGATATTTTATTTATTTATTCGGTTTAGACTCGGTTATTGGATATTGGAACATTGTTTTGAATAATAAAAGTTGATCCTTGGATTTATTTTTTGTATTATTTTATATTGAAATATCATTTAAAATTTCTTTATTTATATAATATGTTCTATGTTCCATTATATAAGTATTTTGAGATAAAAAAAAAAGATTTAAAATTTTTGTCTTTTTATATTAAAAATTATTATTTATATCTAAACAAACATAATTCAACCAATAAAAAAAACTTTTCAGTTAGAATTGGATTAAAAAATCAAAGATTTACATAGATATTTCAAAAAGACTTATAAAATAGAAAAAAAATAAAAGTCTAAAAGATTTAGAAAATGAAACAGAGAGAGTAGATTACATGTAAATTTTATTTTATTTTACAATGAGATTAGATTTTTAAAAATTTAAAAATTAATGTTTCATAACTACTTTTATGAAGTTTAGTTTTAATAACTATATAAAAATATTAATTTGTAAAATATATAAAAAAAAGAAAATTTCTTATAAGAAAGTTCAATTTTAAGACTGAAAACATCTTGAAAGTTATCTTATTGTGTGAACTTTTATGTTTGTAAAGTTTTGATTTTGTAATTCAAAACTTTACAAACATAAAAGTTCACACAATAGGATAACTTCTAAGATAACTTTCCTTAAAAGTTATCTTATTGTGTGAACTTTTTAAGATAATTTTTAAGGAGAGAAGGGCTTGTGGTCTGGTGGTAAGGAGACGGGATCTGGTGGCAAACACTATCAGGATTCGATCCACCTGCTACGCAGAAACTAAGTCACATTGTTCCTTCTCACCCACACGGATATGGGCCCTTGCTTTCGGTCCATTTGAATACCTAGTGAGGGAGTCTATCCTTGGGCTGACCTCACACCCAGGGGTTAGGTCTAGTTCATCATTGACCTGGGTTTAACCCTTTTTTTAACAAAAAAAAAAAATAATAACTTTTAAGGACATGTAAAAAGAGGTGGAACGTGTGTTTATAATATTGGAGTCCAAATGTGCAATTGTGACCCAACCATCACCCTTATCGAACAAGAAATGTTACATGATTTAAAGATAACATGTAATCATGATGTGTAATATGATGGTAGGGTATGAAGTACACAATGTCAGTGCAACAACTGAAGAATAATTTGAAGTTTGAAGTGCATAAGTTAAGATGAAATGATGCTCGATTTTTAAGAATTTTTATCTCGACACAAGCAAATCAAGAATCGAGAAATTCATCTTAAACTTCGAGATGCACAAACCGAACATTTTTAAACTGAATATACTAATTCTTAGAATTAGTACAATGTAATTTATCTTTTCATTTGTGTGTTTTAATTTTGAAATGTAAAAATATAATATTTTAATGTAATATTATTTTATGTTATAGAAGTCTATTTGTAATATAAATATTACTATACAAAACGGAATTCTTTTATTTAATAATATAGTAATACAAAATATATTTTTAGTGTAATATTTGGTGTGATGATTGGAGAAAAAATTATTTTGTGTCAAAATTACATTAAACTAGTGTGGTTTTAACTCTAAAATAGTGCAATGGAATTGCTTTAGTAAAACACAAATATTAAGAACCATATTATTATTTTAATAATCGGAAAAGACAGTTTTACATACCGGATCTTATAAAGTTTATAAAAAAAATCTAAGGATTGACTAAATGAGTTTTCACCACAAAGGGCGAAGGTTAAGAAAAATCCATTACCATTTAAACACATCTCTATTTAAACTCATATTCATAAATTTTATTTTAGTTTATTAAGGTTGTCCATTTAGATCCAACAATAATACATTTATTCATTTAGACTCATTTAAACTTTCTTTTATTTTAATATTTCTTTCATCTCTGTAAAATTGGTTTTCTGGCTTTTTTCTGTTTTCCAAAGATTGATTTTCAAAGTTTTTTTACGTGTTTTGCACTTATTACAATTAAGAATTGTAAACTTTAAAACATGTTAAATGAAAATATTTGAAGTGGTTAAATACTTTGGTTGATATTTATTGGAAAGTGTTTGGTATTAGTAAATTAATATAGTCTTCATTTGAGTGAAAAATATAGAAAATCATTCTTTTAAAAATGAAAGAGGTAATAGTAATATAATGTATCATCAAAAATGTATTTTCACCAAAAACATGATTATGTATTTTCCGTCAAGAATATAATTTTCACATTTTCCTGTAAAATACTTGATTTCGTGCGTTTCCGCCTAAATATGATTTTCATGAGTTCCTACCAAAAATGATGGAAAATTGGGCCATATAACCCAAAAAGAGAGTTATTAGCAAATCAACTCAGCTAAAAAAAAGGTTATGTATAATATGCATATATGACCAGATTTCCCTTATGACTAAAACTAGTGCTTAAATTTTTTATTTTGTAATCCTTGCAATCTCACCCTTCGTCTTTAATACTATAGTAACTAGTCTTACTATACATACGTGAGTCAATGCGGGCAAAAAAAATCGCGGGTCGAATCCAATTTGCTCCGCTATGGGGTGAGTTATAGGGTTATAATTTTTTAGGTTCAAAAAAGCGGGTTTCGCGGGTTAACCCATTACAGACTGCGGACTAATACGGTCTTAACCGTATGGTCGGCGGATTAGACCGTGATACGGTAAAAGAAAAATTAGTTAAAGTGTCTAGACTAGTAATTGTTGATTTTAATATTTTCTATGGGTTCAAAAGAAGAGATTCGAAAGATGTCAGTTCTTAAAAATGAAGGGTGCATTATGAAGTTTGTCTAGTGACAGGAATGTTTCATTAGTCAAGACATCTTCACTACATTCACTACGCACTATTTTTTCTTGGTTTTACAAGATTAATTTATTCTTGGTTTTTTAAACTATTATTTTATGACATTGATGCTTTTCAATAAGTTATGTTTCATTTACTTGTGACTTTGTTTTGTTATTCCTCTCTTTTAAAGTTCTAAGAAATATATGCTGAGTTATTGACTCTAAAATATGAACTACCAATTAACTAATATATATGATTATGTAGTATTTAATTACGCATGTGACCACAGACACACCCCAAAACTCGCATTCAAGGTCGGCCCTGGTCTAAAGCGGGCAAAACCCTAGCTTTAGGCATCAACAAATTAATCAATTATTTAGGGCATCAAAGAGCTATTAGATTAATGTAGTCCAGTGGTACAACACACTAGAGAGCTTGTCAAGTCATGGGTTCAAGTCTACTCAGGGAAATTGATTTTTATTTTTTGATTTAGGCATTAAGTTCAAATGGGTCGGGCCTGCTCGCAGTCGTATAACAGTGCGGGTTTGGGTTATCATATTTACGACCGCAGGTTTATGCAGATTGATCCGTCATAACCTGCTAAAAAACGGGTCAACAGCGGGACAGGCTAAACGGGGCGAACTAACCCACATTGACACCCCAAACTATACGTGACATACCCCATGAATATTTCATTTTTTCATCATTATATTCATTTTTTGTAAATTTTAAAATTCCCTTATAAGATACCCCTCCCCAAAACATATTACTCTTTGGTTTTTAATTTCTAATATCTTTTGAAAAACTTTCTAAGTTTTACTTTTAACCAAATTCTTTCTCTTAGTAATTACTAGGTGATCGGCCCGCACCCTGTGCGGGCTAGAACGAAATCTCAGTTGTATGGCATCATACGTTGTGTCATGCTTAGGTTTGAAGGTTTACATGATCATTTATGTTAGTGTAATTTCGGTTGATGTTATGATATCATTTTACATGATTATTTATGTATCTTGTGTGATTTCCGTTGATGTTATGATATCATTTTACATGATTATTTATATATGTTGTGTATTTTCGGTTGATATCATGAGCTCAATTTAAATGGATATTCGTTTTACATTGCAAATATAACAACATAGACCACACAAAAAAATTCGAAACGTTTACATTATTAAGAAAACAATTACAAAGTTTAGAATACTAAAGCATAACTATTGAATATTAAGAAAGGGAAGAAGTAGATTTGATATAGTCAGTGTTACAAAAACCAAATAACGTTCATAATCCATAAAAAACTACAAACAAATCAAAACAAATAATTAGCAAATTTTTAGACAACTTTGCATTTGTATGACCTTAGTATAACATTGAAAATGGTAAAATAATTATTATATTTAAGAAAAACGTACTGTGATCTACGAAATATTTTGATATACTTGCTTGTATACTACGTTCATTGTCTTTGTTTGAGGTTTGCCTTCTTTATCAGTTATAAAGATTTTTAATCATGATCTCGATTTCATTCTAGATAGTGCAACGTATAACTGACCGTGAGAGAACACCGGTCTAGGTAGAAACAAGCCCACGTTTTGAAGTGTTTGGCCTTGACTTTTATTGATGGTCATCGCAAAAGCTAACGTACATAATATAGCACGTGGCACATCCTGAAGGGAAACTTTGCTTTTGGTGGTGTCACATACATCTTTGGGATCAAAACTTTTTCTCCATATTTTTCATTTCATGTGATGATTCTACCTTCTATAATAATGCGAGCTAGCTGAGGAACGATCTCCACCTAGACTTACATGGCGAGCTAGCTGAGTAACGATCTCCACCTAGACTAACATGGCAAGCTAGCTAAGTAACGATCTTTTGGAGGCAAGGTTGTCGTTTTGGGCGGAGACTTCAGATAAATTTTACCGGTTCTTTGGATGCCTCATCGCTAAGGTCTGCTAGAAGTCTCATGTTTCTCGTTAGCTTCAAGACCTTTCAAAGCTCCCAAATATAAGACGAATTAAGAGTTTACAAAACAGCCTCTGTCTTACCTCCTCCGGGAATAACCGGTAAAATTTGTCTGAAGTCTCCGCCCAAAACGACAGCCTTGCCGCCAAAAGATTTATCGTTTGGAGTTCTAATGATATCACGCATGTTGTGATCTAAAGTACGTGTGTCATTGGCAAAACACCCGAGAATATGTTTTCTATAATAGGCCTTCTCTATTAGGTTTTAAAATATAATAAACATTACGATTTTTTATGTTTTAGTTATTACATCTTTATATAACATTTTATTTTGGATGAACATGATTATTAGATAGTTTTTTTTGGCAGAATCCTCTTCCTCGGTTCATACAATTGTATACATCAGATGAGAACAGTTATGTATTCCTTCTTTGGATGTCTAACTCATATTGGATTGGTATTTTATATTCGTACAGTTTTACTTGTTTATCTAATCTTATGTGTTTATCTATTCATTAAAAACAAGTTTCCATTCTATTTCTAAATTTCTTTCATTTTTTAGTATGACTTTGTCTTTTTAAAAATTTCATTCACTACTAATATTTGATTTATGATTATCTTATCTGCAATTATGTTATCAGTAAAAATTATTTGCGTTACTAATAAGCACCTTACACCCTAAAAGAATAATAAATCATTAGCTTGAATAATAAAACAAACCTTAAACACTAAATATTTATAATCAAATACAATAGTACAATATAATTTATGGGCCTAATCGAGTAACAACTTATGGGACAAATAACGTGTTAAGAGCTAATGGGCCTAATAGCCGTTTCATTAAAATAGATTGTCAACTTCACTACTATTTTCATTTAGGATGGTGTATTGGATGTAAGATTTTAGAAGATTTGATGGATTTTTAGGTTATACGGAATTTGGATGTATTTTGAAGATATCTCAGTGATTTGTTTCGTTTTTTAAAATAAAAAAATGAACTCTATTAAGTGATTTGGTATGATTTACTCTTTATTTTTAGAGGATTCNTTGGGTAAGTTTCACACTGTAATTTCTTCCAACCTAGTTAAGCAATTTTTAATCAAACGCAAATGTATAAACCAATCACAATTTCTATATGCACTCACAATATCCAAACGTGGTGACTCTCGACAGATAAAAAATCACATTTGTGTGCATTTGTTCAAGTTCAAATGTCTAGTAAAAAATAATTCACTTAAAAGTATAAAG